>JAHWXV011179569.1:0-10961 GCA_024586415.1 Phrixothrix hirtus
TTAAAGTATACATTCAAAATAAACAATTTACATACCATTGGAAAGAGGAAGTTTCAAAGTTTTTTTAACCACTACATAGAGTTTACTATATTAATCTACATATACTAAAGTTTCATTGAAATATTTTAAGATGCTCAGTAAATAGCCTTATTTATTTCAAATTTCTATTAAATGAATAAATAGTTGAGTAAAACGTTGAAGCCTTTTGGAAGAACAATAGTAGCATCATACCAATCGATACTAAAGTTTCAGAGTTGTAGGTCAAAATCTCGGGAAAACCTTAATTCGACGCCATATTTAAAAATAGTTATTAAAAAGAATCACTATATGAACACAAATATCCTAAATATTTGGATGGAAGGTGAACTCGGGGACACTGTAAATGACGCCTTTATGTAGCCTTTCTGTAGAAAGATTTACGGTCTAAATTCTGCTTAGCTAAAATATTAAGCTATTATACAACAGGAATGTGGAATGTAGTAAGATGTATTAATAAAGTAATGCAAATTTAACTTTACACAAATAGTATTTGTAATATTGATCAATAGGCACTTTCATGTTTCACTGCTAATAAAAATGTCACTAGAATTGATCGCCTAGGCTTAATTGACTTTTAAGAAGTAGAATATCTCCTAGCTGATGACATACAATATATGCATACACATATAGTTACCATTGTTTGATTTAATTATTTCAGGTAAATAGAATGTTTTGTATTTCTTTATTTGCAATTGTATGTTTGCAGTAAACTTCAACTGTCCTAGCGTAAATAAATATTAAATTACTACATCTGCGTGTTCATTTTAGGGAACACTTACTTATTTCAATAGATATCCATTTACTGACTGCGTTAAATTCCTTCGAGTTTTACACGGACGAAAACTTTAAAATAAGTGATTGTATAATAATTGCTTTATTAAAATTGCGAACAAAACTAATTTTTATTGCAAATTTTTATAATAAATTCTTTATTTCAATTTTAAAATTCTCCAGACAACCCATTTTCAAATCTTTTATTTTACTAGCAAGTTTCACTATTTTCTAGAATTACAACCAAATTAATAGAAGATTTACTTTGATGTTACCTACAACATAGTTTGAAATTTGTCAGTAATATATAAAATTATAAATGGGTTTGTTTCAAGATTTAAAAAATAAACAATAAACATTTTAGGTTAAATGGAAAAATTCAATAGTCTAATAAATACTGCTTGTAGAAAGTGTCTTTTTTAATATCAATCTTGCTAACTCAAAAATAACTTAATTTGGCAGTTGCAATTCTACCTATTATATATAGGTATTAAATACAATGTTTACTAGCCAATTTATTTTATTCATTTAACCTTCTAAAATGTATCTTCTGCAATTCTTTATATTATTTTAAAAACCATATTCTAATCATAAAACCAAAATCGAAATCAATGATAAATACAATACGTAAATCAATAATAATAACCTCATCAGAATAAAGGAAATAATAACTTGAGCTAAAATTAAATTTGTATTTCTCTGGTAGTACTCGTAGGTATTATATTACATTCATAGGATATTCGATATTACAGTTGTATATATAATTAACTAATTCTATTTTAAACTTGTAGGATTTAGACTGTAACCTTGTAAGAGCAGACTACCTGTATGCGTTATTTTTAAAGTCTCCGTTGTACTATTGTACCAATGGAATGCTTTAGATATATGAGATAGGTTTATCAGGTATGGGTAAACTTCGTCAAATATCTTAAATACCTGTATTACAGACGTGACGAATTGGATATAAAGGTCGAAATGTTTTGAGTAAGAACACTCATGTAGTACCAGCCGATACATAGGTTTGGAGAGGATGTTTTTGTATTTTTAAATTAATGAAATTAACAACCAAAACTAGAAAATTAACAAAACGTTTGTTAAGTTGAGACTTATTTTAGTATATGAACTAGAACAAGACACAGCACCTTCTCCAAAGATTCTATATTTAAAGATGTAGTCGTTCAATATTGACACATTATTTCAGTATATAATGTAAGTCTCATTTTGCTACAAATTCAAATTTTCCTGATTCTTCCTTATCAAAAACTTTGGGGTACTAGTTTTAACTAGCTATTTAAATGACACCAAGTAGTTCATTGTAAGTAGCTGCATATTTTCAGAAAAGAACAATTATTACTTTTTCTTCGACCTTTTTGTCTGTATTTTGTTCGTCTTCTATAAGCTAATAGTAGGAACCTTACAGGCTAAGAACAGCTTTTAACTTTTGAAGCAGTTATTATGCATCAGAATATTTTTTAATTTGCAAGAATAATTATGTTGCTACAGGATTATAATGTTTAGTACCATTTTCTCGAAAACTTTCTCCATTTTCATTACTTATATCAAAGGTTTTCTAATATTTTTGAATCAATGCGAAACAATACTAGAGATTATTAGAATCTGAAACCAATATAAAATATTGAATAAATTGTACCAGAAATTGGGAACTCTATTGTATTTAAATTTCAAAGTAAAAAATCAAACTAAAGTATGGTCACTCCAGGAAAGACGTTTAATACCTGTATATAGTAACAAGGACTTTTATAGCTGTCAATGGACATCAAAGACACTTAATATGCGCGTAAACTAAAAACTCCGCTTTCATACAATTCTTATACAAAATTTATTTCGAATATAGCTCAGTGCTTTGCTAATCCCCTAACGCTTATTTTTTTTTGATTCTACTCGTAGTTCTATTTAAAACAGAAAACCGACAGAAAACGAAATATCCCTTTAATATGGTTTAAATAGGTTAATACTTTTTAATACTATTTTTCTAATACTAATTAAAAACAAATTATTAAAATTTTCATGGAAAACAATATCAAATATTAAATAAAATCAAAGAATGAATTCCACTTCCGCGGGCGTCGCATATATTAGGTGATTAATATTATTTTACCTCAACTAGTCACTTGAGCTTTGTGTTAAACAGACTCTCGAGTTTTGGGAGGTATCGTGATGTAACGGTTTTATCTTTGTTACATATGGATCTGAGAAACAATCTTAAGCGTTATTTAGGCGATATTTCTGAGTGGAAGAAATCCATCTTGATATTATTTTGGGCAATACTTTCTCAATCATCTGTATATTTTCGTCTCATTTTAATCTGTTACCAGATGATCTGCATACCAGTGCCCATTTTTGTACAACGTTGGTACCTTTTAGTCTACTATTTCATGTTAATTAACGTTGCCTGCGCCAAAAATCTATTCAAATGATCTAATTTCAGAAACATGAAACACCTTTATTACTAATAACTCACAATGACATGAACTCTATATAATAGTGATCTGTGATATATAATTCCAGAATCAACTAATAATATAAAGACGATTAAGATTTTTCCTTTGCAAAACGCTTAGTTTGAAATTTTAATTGAAAAGTGAAAAAGTCTACAAGTGTACATTTTAGCAATATGAATGTTTGCAAGGGTAGTCACCACAAAAATCGCAAAATCTAACAAAATTGTAGCGAACAACAAAGATTTGAATTTTCAAATAGTGCCCCAAAATCACTCGTACATTGCGATTTCAGGGATGGTCAGCACGACAGAGGCCTGGCGCGTTAATCGAAAATGAAAATTCCGCTTATAAACACATAACAAGTATGGATACATTATGAAGTATAGTGACAGAAGCATCTATTAGAATATGAATTGATATAAACATGAAACGATGGAGATCTGTCCTATACAAAGCGAGTAGTACCAATTAGAAATGACGTACAACACAAGTGAAAAGATCAATATGTGCAAATTTTACAATATGAATATTTGCAAGGTTAGTCACCACAAAAATCTGATTTCTGTAATGGCTAGATATACCCTTATATACCTGTATTTCTCCAAATATAATTACATCGAAATATATCACACAATTATATTGTGAAATTGCCTCGTACAGCTTTACTTGCAGTTTCTTCCATGTAACGTCATCATTTGTAACCTTTGCTCAATTCCTATGCCCTTTTCAATTTATTCTGTACATTTCTTGGTTCTAAGTTTTTATTAATCGCTCCTGCCATTACATGTTGTATTTTTGATGGGATAATTGTTAGTTCTCATTTAACGTATTCCTATAATGATGGGGTCTTTTTATATTTGCAGAATGGAGGGGTTATTGAGGGGCTGGGCTCGGTAAATCACTCTCAACGTCTAGCGTGATGTTCTATTACTATATCTACAGAACCGCATCATTGTTGAATTAGTAGTATTTGAGTGATTGACATTTAAACAAGTCAGAACGCGAAGAGATTTTCAATAGGAGTGTTCACGGGTGTTTTTGAAGCTCTATAGTGAAGACCAGGATGTAATATTGTCGGATTACTGCAGGAAATGAAACGTAGGTTCATCACTATGAACCTGATTCCAAACAAGATTCAATGCAGTGGCATGAGAAAGGCGTACCCCGGCCAAAGAAGTTTAAAATGCAATAGTCTACTGGAAAGCTCCTTGCAACCATATTTTGGGACACTGCAGGAATCCTGCTAATCGACTACAAAGAAAAGGGTGTGACTTAGAACGATTAGGGGACTCCATCAAAGAAAAGAGAAGAGAAAAACTTGCCAAAGGTGTGCTACTTTTACACGACAACACGTTCGTTCATCGAAATCGAGCTGCACAAGTTACCTTGCACAAGGCAGGCTTCCAGGAATTAAATTATCCAACCTATAGTCTAAACTTGGCCTCTAGGCCTCCCGAATATGAACAAAGAACTTCGAGGAAAACAAAATTTCGTCCGGCAATGAAGTAAAAATTGCAGTTTTAGTAGAACATGAACATATGCGTTATCTTTAAATTTGCGACAACTTCTATCATTCATAATTGCATATTACAATTCCTTTGCAGTATTAATGTAAACTAGTGGAATACCTGTGTGATACATTACCTGTTATAACTGAACTAATAGATTATTGCCCTATGCCTCTGGCGGCTGGTACATATCATACTATATAAATCTACCAACTAATCTGTTACATTCCTTCCTACCGCTGTTAGTATATTATATATATGGTTAATGTACACACTTTCCCATTCAAACAGAAGTTCTTCGCAAACTACTAATAAATTAAAGACATAAGCTAACATTTGAAGCAATTTTTTCGAGCGATATTTAATTAACTCAATCGCGACTCCATTGAGTCCTAAAGCCTTTCAATTTTTCATCCTGATAACTGCTATTTCATCATCTTCACACTGCTTATATTTTGAATATTTTCCCTACCCCCTGACACCAATACTCTGATATTTTAGCAAATGCTCCGGACAAATGGGGTTGCAATTAATTCATTCTTTGGAATACATAAATAAATACTTTATTTTCTTTCTAGTAGCGTGGAATATATAGAAAAATTAATGAACGGTACAAAATATACCCAAAACTATAATAAATAGTAATCACAATTATAAACGTTAAAAGATATGGCGTAACATATTGCAATATGTAAATAAATACAATAGTCAAAAAATATGTAGCAATTTAATTCCATTACTGACTCAAATTGCGAAGCAACTTGTAGTTTGAAAAAAACTTAGGGATCTTGCGTGCGAGTTTCTTTCAAACAACAGACAAAAAATAAGTTATAACAGTAAACGGTAGAAATAGCCGTATTGAATAAACTCACTTAATAAAAATGGAATTACTTCGTAAATTGTTGTGAAGCATCTCATAATTCTTGCCAAATAAACACCCCTTGTTTCAAATAGTAGGACATTGTCTAAGGTCCGTATTAGGATGACAAATATATTTTACTACTTTGGATACACCACTGCTTCAAATCCAGCAATGGTTTATTCAATATACCATTCTTGCTTGGTTAGCCAAATCCTAAAAAATTGCCAGCATGATGCCATACACATTCCATACTCCTTTTCTACAGGAGAAGTTGTTTTCTGCTAAAGTAAGTCCAGGTTTACTTACTAGCACTTTTTGTATATAAAATTGTTTCTGTAATGGGTAGCAAGCTAATAGCCACTATTTCTAACTTGTCAAACCAGAAAGTACTCAATTTTTTACACATTGGAGTTTCGCATTATATTTTCCCCTCCAAAAATGAATCTTCTGGCTCTGTTTGTATCAAATGTAATAATTCATTACATTTTTTAATATTTATAAAATCGTAGTTACATATATGCGTAGTGGTTTTATATATAGAATGTAGACAATCTGCTAATAGTATTTAGATATAGTGCATACCTATGCATTTTCTACAAGAATTAATAATAAATATAGATTAACACTGCTTAATACTTGTTAACTCTAGAGCGGGCGCGCTGGTGCATTTCTGTTACTAACATAATGTTTGAAGGAGGACAAAGTTGTATTTAGTTGCCAAGCGTTACACTATTTTTCTAACTATTACCTAATAAGGTGTATTTGTTATCATTTTGTTGAAATTTGTAAAACTTAAGAATTAAATGTAGCTTAAGTGTTACTGGTACTAAATTTGCCGCCAGGCGTGCAGTCATGTAAGTCAAATTTTTATTAGTACTCTAGGAGCATAAACTTGTTTTATCACATCTTTATCAATATATTGTATCTATAATATTCCATGTCAATTTGTAATTAATTATGTTACCTAGATGTCATTCTTACCAGACTAATAAAAGTATAAGAATTTTTTAAAGTTCCAAAAACAATATATAAGATGCATTTGTGTTTGAGCGTGTGCATGTACAACTTTTTTAGGAGTTCAAGTGCATAGTAGATGAACGAAGTTTCACAACAAAATTTTAAAGTGTTTTAGTATTAATTCCAAATTTTTATTGTAAATATATAGACGATAAAGAAAATCATAATTCCCATTTAGAAATTGCAATCGAAGATTCGGAAATTAAATTGAACTTCGAAAACGGAAATGATAACACTGAATAAAATAACTTTTATATCGACAAGAACAAAAATAAAATGACGAAAAAAACATGTTACTACGATATTACGTAAAAACACAAATCGCAACATTATCAAACTATTTCCTCGTCATAAAGGAATGGCAAAAAATGTAACATCTCAGGGTGAAACTTTTTCGAAACAATTGATGATAAATTTTAAATGAAATTCTATATTACACAAATTTGTATATATTGAGAGAAAGGAAAGAGGTAAATTTAGTAGAAAAATAGACCGTAAATTGACAACTAAATTGGAAATTACTGCGTCGATGCGTATGCTGTTTGTGATTGGAATTAGAAAAGGAAGTCATACCAACTTTATCAAAATGTGAACAGTACGGCAATAATGAGAACTTGAATGATCTACAAACGCGTATTGCTCATGCTTGGTTGTATAAATTTTGATGATAGATAAGTACGTGACCAATGAAAGAAAACGCTTACAATGGCTACAATGAGAAGCTTACTGGATATAATTGTGAACTACTACTAAATATTTTACAAACCCCTGTAAATTTACCAACATAAATTAAGAATTAGAGCCTTTCATTTTTATCGAGTACATACCCTCCAAAATTTTTGCGCTTTGTAATGTCAAAATGTATTATATAAGTGCAATAGAAGTTGCTTATCAATAAAAATATACCTGTTTATTGCCATAGTGATAATCGAAAAACTTATCACGCACGTTATAGTATATTACGATACAAGATTGGAGTGCCTTATAACAGGTCGAGAAAAGTTAGAAGAACGAGCCCAGAAGGGTCGAACTTTGATAATTTTTAAGACTTGTTCTAGTAAGGTACTTAACGATCGTGTGTCGTACATTATTCTTTCCGCTAACGATAACTTTCAAGTAATTACGAAAATTTGATATCAAACCTTTATTCCGTTTCATAACAGTACTAGTACTGTCATGAACCATAGCCTGCTTATTATCGCAGAAAGAATACTAACAGCAATAGTTTGTATACTAGTTATCTTTTGACGTGTTCCTTTTGAAACAGAAGGTATTGATTACTGGAACTCTGCGCCAAAATAGAAGAGATATGCCACCCGTGTTCCTCACTAATAGATATCCTGCCGCAGGTTCAATTTCTCATGGTTTTCAGAAAGCAGCAACCTTAATCCTTTATGCACCAAAAATATTGAAAGGAGAAGTGTTACAATAAACCAATGCGGTCAAGGACAATTGATGAAAATGCAGTAAATCAATGAATAATTGCCGATTATAATATGGTGTAGATACTGTGGGTCAATTATGAAGTGGGTACGCTATTCCACATTTCATCAGAAGATGACATTTGGCTTTATTTTATGCTCCCTTGGATATTGGTGGTATAAATGTACACGCTTTGAATGCCACCTGCCTGCGATTTTTCCTAATAAATTTATTATTTCTGCTAATAAAACGACATAGAGTTGGTAGGGTCCCGAATTTAAACTCTACCAATAGACATACACCACAAGTTGTAGAGAAGACGAGAAACAAGTGATATTCGAGGACGTGCAATATATGGCAGAAGAAAAACACAATTCCTTCAAATATTATGTGGCTTTTGTGAATTATTTTAAACAATAAAAGTAAATAATTCAGTAAGTCTACTTTACAGTATCCTATTTGGACAAAGCGCCCGCTCATGTAACATTTAAATATTCGCGTCTATACCACGTCTTGATTTTATAAATTTTAACATTCAGTGAATAAAACCACTGTTTAAATATTTTTAGTCATTATATACTGTAAATTTGAACAATCTTACTACATTGCATAATTTCAGCGTTGGCTGTCAGTTTTAATGATGTTCCTGAATGGGTAGATGAAAAGATACTATTATTTGCAAATAGTGAACGTTGGGATAATTTTAGTTGCAAAAATCCTGATGTCAATAAAATTGAATTAGTATTGTATACCCAAGGCTCCACAAATGGCTTAGTAAATTTAAATTCAAGAAATATTCAAAAAATACATGTAAGCAAGAAAATTTTGTTCATAATACATGGATGGAATTCTAATGCAAAGAACTACAATATTCAAGCCATTAAAAATGTATTATTAAACAATTTTGATTACAATGTTTTTCTTGTAAACTGGGAATTGTACGCTGCCCAACCATTTGCTCTAGCAGTATGTTTCATGCCTAAAGTAGCCGAAATAGTAGCTAAATTTCTGTGCACACTTAAACAGAAGATTTATAACGATTTTGAAAATATAACAATAATAGGGCATTCTTTAGGAGGACAAATGGCTGGAATTATCGGTCAATTTGTTATACAGATATGTAATCAACAAATTGGAAGAATAATAGCATTAGATCCAACAGGCCCGCTTTTTTTCGCAAAAAACCTCTCACATCGTTTAGATTCATCTGATGCAAAATTTGTTCAAGTAATTCATACAAACGGTGGCGGTTTTGGATATTTAACAGACTGTGGCCATGTTGATTTTTATTTAGGCTGTGATTCTATTCAAGATGATTGCCATAAAATCCTTTTTTCTACTGATAAGCATAGATCCTCACTAAAAGTAGGTAAGAGTTGAGAAATATTGAATTTATTTGGATATATTTACATAGTCTGTTTTAAGCTATCTGTAAACATTTGATTTCCATTAAACATTTTGTGCAGTCGTTTAAAATAGTTTATAAAGGAATAACTTGCTGCAATTGTGCGCTACATTGTCCACCACTTACCATCGCCCAGACTTGGATCAAAATGGGATATGATACTCCATTTACAGCTAGAGGTTCTTATTATGTATCGATACCAAGAAATAGCAATTAAGAGTTGTAAATTTTAATGTAATTATGATATATCTTTAATGTATAAAAATGCCATTTTTAAATATATTTTAATTCCATTATAAGTAAATTTTATTACGTATCCAAAATACTTGTTATTAATTATCTACATTGTAAGCATACGCTTTTATGAGCATCCTTCGGTTTATTTCATATGTTGTTGACGATATTTTATCGTGTTTATAGAGTTAAATGCCAAATACGTTAGTTTTATATAAACTGCATCTCCACTAGATACAGCTTTCGTTGTAATGGTACTTTACGATAATTAATAATTAGAGCACGATGAGAGTCAGGGTTAATTGTAACATTACAAAAAAAATAAAATAATTGATCTTAATATGATAAATAAGTGAGTTTGGTCGTGGAAAAGGTTACTTTCTCTGTAGTTTTGCTGAAATAAAACATTAAATAAACTCCGATAAACAAATAAGATCTCCCAAAGAATATGCATAAGCTTTTTTAGAAACACCCCTGATAAGGTTAGGTAATGAAGTTATAAACGTAGGCAAAAACCTTACCAAATGTATTTCATCGTACCTCAGACAAAAAAACATCAAGTGAATTTAAGTTATAAATATACCAACTGTCCAGTGCATTTACAAGAGTATCACAAATATGAAATGAACGGAGTACTTAAAAAGATTTAATTTAATATAGTTTTACTTGTTGAATTATATTTTATGCATTTTATAATGCTAATCATTATTAACTTATGTTAACTATAAAACTGACTCGAACCTTGCAGCTATACAGGATGGTTGTTGCAACACCATAATTAGCACGGACTACCGAAATTCAATAATTTTAAACTTCCAGATTTTTCCGGGACATGGTGGTAATCATTTTGCATGTATCGAGCCTCTCCTTTAAATTATTTAGCCGGTGAACTATCTTTATATTTGCATCATGGTGGATATCTACACCTAAAAAAATCACTACAAAAGAGAGAGAGTTAGAAAAGTATTTTAATTAATTGAAGCTGCTACCTTAGGGTTTATCAAAACTACACAAGAATAATATTAAAATTACTTCAAAACATGTATGTTCGTGTCAAACTCAACATTCCGTGATATCAACACATGTTCAATATAAAGTTCTTTATCAAAGCGGTTTACAAGAACTGCTTTTAAATTTAAAGAAGGATAGTATGCTATTCCACCACGGCACGTATAAAAATATTTATATTTTTAAATGCATGAAACTTAATGAATTTTGTATATTTGTAATAAATTTGAGAA
>JAHWXV011179572.1:0-10621 GCA_024586415.1 Phrixothrix hirtus
TAAAGCTACTTTTCCCATATTATCTATATTTACCCTACTCGAATGTTAAAATTTCAATATGTAATCCTTTAGAGGATATTTATAAACGGATACACTTTACCTGCTTGAGCTGATGGAACCACGTGGATTTCGCTTTAGGCCAGCATCGGTACACATAATAAGTGATAAAAGTCTGAACAGCAGCATTATTTGGATGGTGTGCTGATTCTATTCAGGGTTCGTTTATTCAAAATACACAAAACATGAACATATTATGTATAAAATTATATTTCCATTGTTCCTAATTTCGAAATAAAAATTTTTTCATACATATTATATAATTTTGATTTTTTCATTTATCGAACGGTGGTTGAAATAATTCTAGATATCGCTAAATTTATCATTTTTTAAATTATTTCGAGTTGACATCGAAGATAAACTCATAAAAAACACCTACCATGCCCACACCCGTTTTAATTCAAATACTAAATAAAGTAAAGTTTTTGCCAAAAGCTAAGCAAAACTTGAGGAAAATGCTGCTAAAATTTTCTTCGCAAGAGATCACTAGATAAAAGCTTTGTAATTAATAAGAAAAAGTTCCATCGGGGTTAGAAAATATAAACATCATTAAACTTACCATTAACCCATTTCCAAGTTCTCGAAGTGACCCCTGGCTCTTTTTGTACCCCAATCCAAACTAACTGAGTCTTTAAAGTCGGCTTTCTCCTTTCAAGTTCTGCGCGTATAAAACTTATGGCACCAACATCCATTCCGTGCACCAAATCCCCAGAATGGCTTTTACAGTATGCACGAGCCTCTGCAAAGGAACCTCCACGACCAACTCCAAATTCATAGCATATTCTTGCAAATGCAGCCAATTGAGCATCTTCAGGTGCTGATAGAGGAGCGCATCGATCAACCGAAAATTCTATAAGAAGTATTTATAATTTAATAATGGAGTAATTGTTAAAAAAGCATTATATATTTCAGAATTTAAAGCATTAACCGTGACAGTAATTGTCAAATTTTATTTTATATTTATATATAGAATTAATTATACTCGTATTATAAAACTTGGAAACTATTTAGGTTGTTAAAGAAAGTAAAATATGGTAAAAGTGGCCTTCGTGGATCTTGTATATCAAACACCGGACGCAATTAATCTTATTTTCTGGATAATAGTATTAACACGCAAAGTGATCTTAGCCCAAGATATTGTGCGATGTTGCGATTGAATACGAACTGAAGGTTTTTGTTTATGTAATTCTAATTTCAGATAAGTAACGTTAAAATGTTTCTAAATTACAGCTTATTAAGTGCGATTAAGTACGTGTGAAATTAAAAATATATATTTACCATCAGTTGTAAAAACTTCTACCTCACATAACGATAATGAACCTTCAACTCCTACCAACTGTAGAAAAACATATTGACCCGTTAAAGAACGGGCACAAGTAAATGTCTTGGTCACTCCTTCATCTGAAAATTTAATGTAATTTTAATCAATTTATAGCAGTATGTAAATAAACAGTTTTCAGTTTAAAAAATTCTAATTCGTGTTTAATACAAGTATTACAAAAACTTAACTTTATCTTTAGCTGTTAACACGTAATACTGAATATAATAATTATTGTTAACAGTATAAAATTAACATAATAACAAGGTATAAATTTAAATAGAAACTCTTATGAATATAAATTTTAGTTAGTTGTATTTATTCAACGCAACCTATAAAAGTTCGGCATGGTTATTATTTTCCTCTTGAAATGAATCTCTTGCGCTACCTTTTGACTAATCTGAAGTTAACATCTTTCCGCTCCCATTTTGTTTTAGAATTTATTGAACGTTTTACTTTTAATTTGTGCATTTAGGAACTCCTTACATCAATTGCAATTATTTCTCTTCAATAAGCACGAAGTAGATATCTTTATTATTTTATAGAGGTATACCTCTGGTTTTCTTTAATCCTTCTTCTTGTTAAAGCCATGGAATTAAATTGTATATATGCTGACTTCCATAACAAACGCAACATCTACAATTAGTTGAGCGATTTTATAGAAAATTTGTAAGCGATGTAATTTATCACTACAAACAAACGAATAAACTTTGAAAACAAAACAACAGAAATAAAAAAGCTTTTTCAATAATGAGTTGCTCCGCCACGATTTACTATGCACTCATTTAGACGGTGTGGCATGCCGTCAATCAAGTGATCGATATGGTCCTGTGGTATGTCATCCCAAGCTTCCTGAATCCGCAGCCGAAGATGTTGGAAGCTATCTGCAGTATATTCTAAATCATTCAGACGCCTACCGATCACATCACATACATAATCAATGGTTGACAAATCAGGCGACCGAGCAGATGATGTGAAGACGGCAATGTTAGCTTCTTCCAAAAAGCATGTTGCTGCCCGTGCCGTATATGGGCGTGTATTATCTTGTTGGGAAATGGGATTTTCCAACCCCTGAAGAAATGTAAGTGCAGCAGGCACCAGCAAATTGGCAACGTAACCTGTTTCGTTTAAGTTGCAGTCAATGAAGACCAAGGGTGATCGGTTACCATAACATATTGCAGGTCACATCATCACTCTTGGTGTGAGGCTGTGTTGCGTTCAACAAGAATGTTGACCTTTTTCGTTCTTCACGCATCCACCCGACTCTCCTACGACCGTTCTGGCCCCACAAACAAATTGAAGACTCGTCACTGATCACAATCTGATGCAATTCTTGTGAGCAATTCACTCTTTCGTTGCTCCATTCTAGTACAAGGGCACGGTGAAGTAGGATCAGAGGAAGACACAAAATAGACAGTACGAATACAATCCATAAGATTTATCCAGCGATAAACAGATGACATTGCCATTCTGTGTTCTACAACGCTCATCCAGTCTATTGCAATTGACCAAGTTGTGGAAAATCTGTTTCTTGTGGCCAAAAGTCTTAAACGACGTTCGTCACGACCTTTAGCCTGCAGGGACGTCCATATTCAGGGGGACGTTGTTGAAAGTAAAGAATTAAAAACGTACCTACTGGATTGAACCGAAAAAAATGGGTTGTATTTATGTTTTGTGTTTATTTCGCTATTTTCATCGATTAGCATCAAGCTAGGCCAGACGTGTTTCAGGTCAATAACCTGATCAAGTCAATTTTTTTATTTCATTCCATACCTAATAGTTCAATTGTCTAACAATTACTTGAAAATATATGCTTATTAAATATTATTTTGGTAATTTTGTGGTATTTTGGTGAATATTTAATAATTATTAATCACTACCTGCCGCAACTATAACAAAATTGAAATAAGACGTCAAAAAACTGGAAAATAAATTAAAAATCAGCTACATTAAAATACCTTTTTAAACTTATTTACTGGAACACGTATTTTAATGAGGACGTAGAAAGGCCCCTTTTCTGTATTTGTGTTTTGAGCTAAGGTCTTTGCATAAATACAAGGGCTACAAACAAATTATACTAGATAAAATTACTCTTGGCGATTTAGCATTATCTTGCAAATAAGATAAGGCTGCGGCCAGGGCCACAGAAAATTGAATTCAGGTCCTGTTGTAGCAGGTTGCTTCTTTTATATTTGTAAAAATGATTTTTAATGCGTTGTGTGTTATTAAATCGAATTTTAAAATTTTATTACAACAATTTATTCCTTTTTGTATAAATTACTTGAAGATTTCAAGTTGTATCTGTGGTACTTGCATCATATCTGATAACTTCTATTATTTAAGTTCTATAATGACGGAATCCATATGCGCATTCTTCTAATGCCACCTGAAATTGTTTGATAATTAAAATAATTTCATGAATAATAATTTGGAAGTTCCTCGTCAACTCCGTTAGGGTAATTAAATAAAAACGTATGTTAGAGTCAAAGTGAACGATCAACTTCGCACTAACAAGGTTTAAAAAGAACCGAAAGGTTTTAAGAAAGCTGATTTAAAATTAAATTAAGTATTATTTATTTCGACCGATTAAGTTTGGGCATCAACAAGGTACACTGAAAAGTATATTATAATAGTAAAAGTTTCCATTACAAACAAAAAACTAACATTAAAAAAATCAGTTGGTCAAAACACTTTAAAATTAGCGTAAAATCGTCGAAAATAGATCAGTGTTAACATTACAATGTATTAAACAATTATTAACTAAGTAAATGAACAGTTCTGTAAAACACATGTAATCCAAATGGCGCCATGAATTAATATAATAAAAGTTGATAAGGATATATGCAACACTCACAACATGCAAATTTGTTATAGGAGGAATAGAATTTTAATTAGTAAAAATTGAAAATATTAAATTATTTATAATAAAGATAGGTAAAATTTTTTTGACAAAAGTAATAAAAGAAACATTTAAATAACTAAACTAGGAAGCCTATCTAACTTAAAAAAATAAAAGAAATAAAAATTACATGATCAAAAACCTAAAACAAGGAAAGACTAAATTATTTAGTAGCAAAACATACATGGTGAAAGATAATATTTTTAAAACATAATAAAGGAATGAAATAATAACTAAACTAAATGAAAATGTAAGTTGAGTGAACTGGAAATCAAGACTTGCTCTGAATGAACAAGACATTCAGCATGATAACTAGTTCTACAAAAAAATGTTTGTTGTTTCTCTCAATACCTTTCATCTAATTATGGAGAATTCTTAGCTCCCAAATTCAATTCTGCTTTTAGAATTTCTGCATCAAGCATTGCAATTTGTTCACTTGTATATTAAAATAAAGTATTTTTTATTGTTCACTTCTTTAATAATATTTATTTCACAAAAATTGAATACATTCACAAAAATATATTGTAGTTAACGTCAAATCTACAAATAAATGATGAAACGGAAAATACTATTTGTAAGAATTCATGTAACAATACTTAAAAACAGAATTCAAAGAACGAAAGATATTTATTTCTTTCCTTTATATTGAACTACGCGATTTATTTTAAGATTCCAACAATAGGCTGTAAGCACTGCTGGTGGCCACTTGCCTGCGTATTTTTTCTTAATTGCCACAATCCCTTGATGAAAGCGCTCACCATCTTCATCTGATACCGCGCTGCAGTCCTCTGGAAAGTAATTCAGATGCGAATGCATAAAATGTACTTTCAATGATATATTGCATCCTAAATTTTATATTCCTTCAACATCTATGGGCTAGTTCTTTGTAGTTTTAGGAACAATATTTTCGCAAGAACTGATGACATACATTCTTAAATGCAACCCAGGCACGTTTTTTCGTTCTCCGATAGAATTGAGTCAAAAGTACCGTCTTTCATTAAGGACTTTATTTGTGGTCCTACAAATACACCTTTTTTAATGTTTGCATAAAGAATGCGGGGAAAATTTGTAGACAAATAAACAAATCTGCGGCCATTTCGATCGATAAATTTTACTAATTGTTTCATTAAAACCAATTTGATGTGAAGCGGGCAACAAGGCTTTCTTTAGCTATATTTGTTTGTCCAACGGTTAGTATTTTCTCCGACCACTCTTTTCTCACAAAATGAGCTTCCCTCGCATGATTGTCCCACTAACATAAAAAACAACAATATTTGGTATATCTTCCTTGCATAACCACCCAGTATCATTGCAACCATTTTGAAGTCGCCGCAAACTTTCCATTTGGCGTCTTAGTGTTTAATTTTCTTTAGAAAATTTTCTAGGACATCATATGATTCTTTCATCGAACTGGCATAACCAACGAAAACTGAAAACATTACGTTACCATTATGAAGTAGAACAGCTTTCAAATTAGTTATGACATCGATGAATAGAAACCAATCCAAAATATTATAGTATTTACTTAAGGCCTTCAGTGAACCTTTAACGTCACTGTGTACTCAGGAAGTTCATAAGTAGGATCTGTTATAGACATGTTTTCTTCATCTTTAGACTAGCTTTCATCTCCAGAGGATATCTCTGTCGTATATTCTACTTCTTTTATGTTCTTATATCCTTTACGGCGAACTGGTGGTACAGGAGTTTCCTCGCTGTGTGGTACTGGCCGCATAGCAGACAGCAGATATGGGTATTCAATGTGCCGTTTAAACTTTTTACTGACAAAGCCATGTACATTAGCTAAGCAAAAATAGCAGTCACTTGCATGATCTTTTAATTCACGCCAAGCCATTGGCACTCAATCTTCATTGAAACAGGTTTTCCGTTACACCATCCGACTAAGTTCACATAACAGTCTATCTTTAATATGTTGTAATTTTTGTTTTTTTATCCATTGTGTAGTCTGGACAAGGTCAATATAAGCACGATTGTATTGTAAGCAATGTAATTTATAAATTAAATGTAATATGTACGTCCTCTATTACAACGGGATCCTTAATTCAAGAAAACAACAACTTAATTGATTTAATATTAGAGGTAACAATTTTTGGAACATCATTTGATAAAATTTTATTGATTTTAGAAGAAATTCTTCAGGAAAATTGATTCAGTCACGATCAGGATCATAAATTACTTTTGAACTTACTAATTTTATACAATCTCCTAACGAATTCAATAAACTTAATTTTTTTTGAATAAAATTGTCAAAGATATAATGAATTTTCTATAAATTAATAATAATCCGTTGGTACTTAAAGCATATATGGATAATGTTACAGTTATCATGACAAAGGATCTATACAAGGAAAAAATGTTTGAGTTATTAGATGATAGAACTACATATGTTAACATTAATTATAATCCCACCGGAACTATTCAAAGTAAATATAATATGTTCATCATTCAAATGGATTATGATCATCTTCTCAATAAACTGAAAGCAAAAGCATTAAGAATTTATAATGGAACCCAGCCTAAATTTATTTATTATCAAAAATCCATAAAAACAATGTTCCTTTAAGACTTATAGTTCCGAGCATACGTACACCTACTCAAAAACTATCAGAACTACTGGCTGAAATTTTTAAAAAAATTTGTTCAGCCGAACTAATTCATAATTCATCAGATACTTTCCAATTTGTGGAAAGAACGATTAATGTTATTATCCCACACAATCAAAATTATTTCATTAGATGAGAAATTCATTATAAATTAATTATATTGAAAGTATTTTGTTTAAATTTAATTATACGGTTAAACTGTCCAGGCGTCGTTAACGGAAACTAATTTAAATTTCTTTCCTTATTTCATGTTTTTGATCATTTAATTTTTGTTTCTTTTATTTTTCCAAGTAAGATAGACTTCCTGGTTTACTTATTTACCTCATAAATAGGTATTTATTTTATTATTCTGTCAAACAAATGTTACCCACTTTTATTATAAATATTTCAAACGTTTCAATTTTTACAATTATGATGTTATTTTAAAAATACTTTAAATTCTATTCCTCCTGTAGCAAATTTGTTTGTTGTGAGTGTTGCCTATACTTTAATCAGCTTTTATTATTTTAATGCATAACGCTGTTTGAATTACATGTTTTTTTGTTTAATACATTGTGATGTTAAAATCAATTTATTCTCCACGTTCTTACGCTAATTTCAAAATATTTTTATAATCTTTGTGCATTTGATCAACTGATTTTTATCTGTAACGGAAATATTTACTATTATAATATACTTTTCAGTATACTTTGTTGATGTCCAGAGTTAATCTGCTGAAATATAATTCTAAATCAGCTTTCTTAAAATCTTTGGTTTCTTTCTAACCCTTGTTGGTGCAAAGTAATCGTTCACCTCGACTCCAATACACGTTTTTATACAATTTCATGAAACTTATGGAAATACGTCCAATGCTATTCACTAATGTCTTCTATTTTTAAATCTAGAAAATAATATTAATTAACGTCATTCTTTCTTCAGTAATTTGAATATATAATTTAATTCCTAGTCGAAACATTATATTCATTCGTTACATTTCAGCTCTAGCACGCAAAACCCACTAGGATCATTCTACCGAACTTCAGTTGTGAATACTAACTTTCTTTGTTATAATGTAAATTATTTCATCATTATGAAAAATACAAATTCGTTACACTATTATTGTGTTATTTAATTATAAATTGTATTCACAACTAAAGTTCATGATCCTCCATAGTTCAATTCAATTCATTGATTGATAGGATATGCAATTATGGGTTTTATTGAGAGGAAGAAATTAATTGATTTAATTCGACTCGAGGTGCTTGTCTTTTATAATTTAAATTAATTCATTGGCGTGTAAAAAATGGCGCGTGTAACTGAGCACATTTAGAAATATACATTTAGAAAGTTCTTTAATTTATTTATCTTCATTGAGGCTAATAATTATCTTGAGTCGCTTCTTGTTTTCGTATTCTGCATGTAAATTTGGTAGAATGTATCTTTTGATTGTTATTATAAATTAAACTTACTTCTATGAGTCAGTTAATCTGTACTTTTATAAATATTTGGGAATATTTTATCAGTTGCTTCTGATTATTAGGTTACTTAATTTTTAATTAATGGACATTATTTGATTTCAAAACTTTTGGACAGGGATATTACCTTTCCAAATTTGCTTTTTGCCGTCTAAATTTTAATTTATTGTTTCAATCATTTAGTAGCTTTTATAGAGTTTTATTTTATGCTTACAAATGTTAGTATAGTTGTTTATTTATGCAATCACCGCAAAACTTAACATTTTTAATTTGTTCCAGATTAATTTGTATTTGATTTATTAGTAAGACCAAACATTTCTAATCTTTCTAACTTGCTTGAACACATTACTGTTTTTCGAATTTTCAGAAGATTATTCTAAGAGGAAACTATATTCAACACGAAAATTGAACCATTTCAGTTCTATCCAAGGACCTGCGCAATTTCTGTATCAATTACTGCTGATTGTAAGAGCAGCTTGGTTAATTTGATTATTACTCCTCATTAGATGTTTTTAGCTTTGCTATTAAATTCCAATAAATATCTATTATTCAATTATGACACCTTGTATATTCATTAATTCTCAGCATGTTGTTTATTACATTTAGTATATTTAGTTGAATACATGATTGAAATTGTTAGGTCTGGCTTATTACTTATTATTGCTGTACAAAACGCATTTATATTCTTTCACGTAGATATGCATTGCAAGCTTTTTGTACTTTTTTGCATTATTTGAAATCTGTTTAATTACTCATATTAGCTCAGCACTCAAAAACAGATTTATTACGGTATAATTCACAACATACTGAGCCTAATCGCTGAGAAACTTTGAGACGTCCTTAAAAATCTCTTTCTTTTGTTTTTATGGTCACTCAGAGTACATCCCATAAAGATAGCAAATTTAGAGTAACATTTTTCTTTTTTTTTGGAACGTTACACTACTCATTGGAAATTTTACTCCCATCCTTTGTATACTATATATAAGTATAATACATTTTCACTAAACGGGGAGTAGTGCACAAACTGTCATCAAAGTCCGGATAACCCATCTTCTGCAAGGTTACTGACTTCGGCCAGGAAAGATTGGGTCAAGTAATACAATACCGTGAGCAGTATATGCAGGGGCATTTTGGGTTAATAATTAAATGAATTAATCTGAGGACGCCACTAGCTCGGACGGCTTTATACCTAGAGAAGCAGAAAGAGAGTAGACAGACACGTGAGTTAGAATGGTCTTCAGCGTAATGATTATGATGATCCCTATTGAATATGAAACAGGCACAACCTAATTCGCTTTATGAGCACTTATTCGGCCCATAGAGTCTGCCACAGTTCAAGAGTAATTGAAACACTTTTACACAAAACTTGTTCTATGTTACATACTCGTATTTTACAAGGTATTTATGTGAAACAAGCTTATGTGAAACAATTCTCAAGCACATTTGTTGGAAATTAAATCACTAGGATGTTCCTGGGACCCAAAACAAGGAAAATGTTCACATAAACGATGACCGAAAATACTTGGCTACTTTATTACTTTGTTATTAATGAAAGAACATTTTACAATGACACATTGCAAGTTATTGATACCTCAATAGGAAGTGTTTAAAAGTACATCAAAGTAGACACTTATAACAATTGTCCAAAGCGTCCTCTCATCAGATGATGGACTGCCGCACCCTTTCAAATGCTTCGAGATTACTAAAACAAGAAAAAAGTCCATACAAACGTATACCCAAGAACGATTAGTTTTTTCGTTATTAATGAAAATGTGTAAGTTTAAATAATTAAGTTTGTTATTGCTGCAAACAATGAATTACTCTAAGATACAACTCAACTCGTTGTAGTGCAATCATTTGCATCCTGGTTGTCAGTTGTCACTTGTTTACATGTGAGGTTAGTCTAAAGAATTGCTCAATGATATTGCTATATTATATTTGAAATTAATTATTATTTCGCAATTCAATTTATTATGATTTTTAATTTAATACCCCACGTTGGGTATTCCTATATTTATTTGCTATATTATTTTTTTAATTAATTATGTAAACAATTATTTTAATTTATTATGAATGCCCCACGTTGGGTGGCACCATATTTATTTGCTATACTAATTTGTTGAACAATTATTAATTTAATAATTTGATTATTTTGAATGCCCTCGTTTGTTATTCCTATAAATGCGTTATATAAATTGCTATGACCTTGGCGAAAATTTAAATTGAAATTTTATTTATATTTATTCTTAATTCGAAAAGTTTTAATTTTGAT
>JAHWXV011179878.1:0-11443 GCA_024586415.1 Phrixothrix hirtus
AAAGGTGAATATTTTGAAAAACAATAAAACAGTTTGTTCCAAAAAATTTGTTTTCTTTCCTAGTTTTTGTAACTACTTAAAAGGCAACCCTCGTACACTATTCAAAACTAACAAGATTATTTGGTGGTACCCCGTACCCCGTTTGTAGTGTATACTAGGTCCATTAGTCGCATAAGGATTAAAATTTGTTTATTTTAAATCTAAATTTATCCATTGATGTGATGGACTGGCAACCACTAGAATTATATTATGAATTTTATTAACAGTGTCTCTTGAAAATGAATGGGTATACTTAAAAATTTTTAATTTATCTGTGTAACCGTAAATGTAATAGTTTTGAACTTCATGGCATAGGTATTCCATTCTAGAAAGTGCTTATTATTGATAATTATAGCGTAACAAATGGGTATTATATACTTAACGCTTGTAATGTTTAATAATTGGAGCATTAAAATAGGTTTTGTTCGAATTAAAAAAAAGTTCCCTTAAATAATAACAGCAGAAACAGATGCAATTAGTTTTTTAAGATTTTGAATTCAATTACACCTACATAATATAGCGCCATCAGATCTTAACATAGACATGTGCGTCATAATACTTTTTCCTACACAATTCTACTACACTTTTTCATATTAGATATGCTCTCAATACAGTGCAACGGTAATATATAATTAATAAACTATTTAATAAGGAAACTACAAGTAATAGTTTTTCAGTAAATTTAAGCTACTTATATTTTATAGGTGGGTTCTCTTTAATTAAATTATTTTAACTTTCCCCATATGGTTCTACCATTAACACGAAAGGGAGTTAATATTACTGTGCTCATTTACATATGCATGAGATCTACCTTACATTGTCCCGTACATAATTTCAATGACAACTTTCAAACTTCGGATACGCTAGATATAAAATAATAGTTCCTTCTTGAGTGCCTGTTTGTGCAAAATATCAGCATAGAACTTTTAAATAACTTCTCAGCAGAGTTGTATGCTGTAATGTATTCATACATAACATTTTTAATTAAATCATTATTATAATTTCAAAAATTAAACATTTATATTCCTAAATCAGAATTTATAATTATTTAAATTATGTTATATCTATCTAACCGGTTTTATCTTCGAGGTAATGACACTTCTAGCACCATTTGACCTTTCTAAGCTGTCACGAAAAATTTAGTTAGGTTGAATAGGTAATTGTTAAGGTGTTAAGTGATATTATACATATGTTTTAATAGTTTATCTATAGTTTTACTATTTATTTATTTTCAATTTTAAGTAGTGCCATATTATTTCTGTTTTCATTGATTGCTAGTTCGTAGGCGTCGAAGGTAAAGTGTCGTGCGCAGACAATAGTTATACCTGTTTCTGAAGTAATTATCTAAGCACCTCACGAAAAATCGTCTAGCATATTAAACTAACAGTCTTCTTGCTAAGTCATGCAGTGATATTTTTGCAAAATTATTGTTAGGTACTTTTATTTGGTTATTTTATTTACAAGGTGTGACCAAAAAATACGGGAATAAATTTTTATAGCAGCAACTGCTGACGCTATCTCCATCTGAAGTAATAAGTCCGATAGCCTTATCCTTTGATATAGTCAGTGTCAAGTTTGAACAAGTTGTAATTTGTTAGTCGGCTTCCAGAGCGAGAAAAATGAGGTCGTGTTTACCGTATTTGTCGCGCATCATGGATGTCGAACAACGCGTTAACATTAAGTTTTGTTTTAAGGTGCAAATAAAGTGCCAAAGAAGCTCAAGAAATGCTAAAATCAGTGTATAACGATACTGTTGTGACTCTGAAGACTGTTTACAAGTAACGATTTAAAAACGGAAATGAGTCAGTTGAAGAAGAACAAAGGTCGGGACGTCCTTCGACGTCAAAAACAGACAAAATGTGCAAACAGTGGCAAAAACGATTCGAGTGCTTATACATCTCGTAAGGGCCCGACAGCGCCGTGTCACGCCTCGCTTCTGATCCGCCAGTTTTTGACCGAAAAAAAGGTTCATATCTTCCACATCCGCCTTACTCTCCAAATTTAGCACTATGCAACTTCTGGCTCTTCCCAAAAATAAAAACAGTGATAAAAGGAAAATGTTTTGACACCATTCCTGACATTGAGAGAGCCACGACGAAGCAGCTGAACCTGTCCAAAAATGGTTCCAATCATGAAACTAACGTTGGGAGGGTACTTTAAAGGAGATTAATTCAAATTTGATGTAAACCTAATACTTTGTCCGTAATAAATTAATTCACTGTATTTTTTTGTCCACACCTCGTATATGTTTTGAAAATCTAACGGCACAAATTGGTTATTTGGAATTTATCAGTTATCAACCTCAATACGTTTTTATTACAAAATAAACTTTTAAAATAATTAAAAAGACAAACGCGTAATGTTTGCAAGAATTGAACCTGTTCTGTATTTCAAGGCCTTTTATAGGGAAAGTACCTAATCTCTGACAACTTGGCTTATTTCGTCACTATCTAGCTTAGGTTCTTAAAACTATGAAGTCACAGGGCTAATAAACTTGCCCCGTAACAACACAATTTTAGCAACGCTGCTATTTAGCAGCTAATTTAATACCATCTAAGATATACTTAAGAGACTAGGAGCTATAATCTCGGTCAACATTTAGCATAAATGTGCGTTTATATAACATTAAATTTAATGTCAAAATCTAAACATGGAGTTAAATGTGTATCTATAACTTGGTATCTACTTGGAGTTGAAAACAATGAACTACAGAAGATATTTATTATATTTAATATACATAAATGCACACATAGGCCAAATGCGGTATAAATGTGAACTGAGAATATTGGCATATAAATACAGGAAACAAAATTAAACTTAGTTATTAGCAGGTTCATTAAACGTCACTAAACCACATTTGTACAGATAAATACAGACAGTTTCAAATTTAGTTTTTCAAAATATTGTATATTGCAATTATATAATATATTGTTTTATTCTAATCTAGCCTAATAATCCAATCGCATCCCCGTAACCTTTTATATAACTCATATCTTTCTCCACATCCCAAAATAGTCAGAAACCGTTGCTCACTGTAGTTGTAAGCAATTACTAATAGAAAGTCCTAAAAGGATGTTACCAATTAATGTATTGTTTCAAGTCTTGTAACGGTACAAAATGACACCTTTTTATGATAGCTACGTCAGGTATATGTCACTTAGGGTTTGCACGACTAGGTAAAGACAGGATAAGTTCTTTGTAGGAAAAACAAACTTTTATGTAAATTTCATGAGCAGATATCTTTAGACAACAGGAAACATGTCCAAAAATCGAGAGTGGCCTCTTATTCAAATTAAAACAGCTAATATTGTTTCGAAACAAGAAATGAAACCTAAGTTCGACGTCACGCAGTTTAATAAATATTTACAAATTTAATTTTTACCTAGTTACAGCACTGGAATCAAACAGTAATTGGTTAATTACCAAATTATAATCTGTAGTTACCGCGTCATCGCAAAGAGTGCATCCAGGACCTAAAAAGTTTTTAAAATCTAGGGAATTTATCGCTGATGTGTTTCTCCCTGGCTAGTAAATAATATATATATATATAAATAATATATTTTATGTATGTGTAATATTTTAATTATTTTTAATTGCAAAATAGATATTGCTTTAACGTATATCAAATGAAAAATGTTATAATTCATTTTTAACAATAAACAAACAATTTAAATTGCAATATATTATTTTAATTATTATTTGTATGTGATGCCCATATATAAAGTATTATTTAATTTTTGTGTTCATTAGCACCAACTTGTAAATTTGGTTGCCTATCCACCAGTCTAGCAGCTTTCTCGATTCCACTATATAATAAATAGCCAAGAGGCTAAAGTATATCTTTTAATCCTGAGAAAGACAGTTTATTTATCGAGCGATAAAGAAATAAATAATCTCAAATAATCCTAAGATATGTACAATTAGTTTTTGCACTTTCGAATAGTTTGAAATCCAAATGATTGAAGAAGTAAAATTGCATATTTTTGACATTGACGGATCATTCAATATAGCAATGTATGTTTCACTGCCAATGTTATTTAAATTTTATTTACAAAACGCCATAGGAACGTTTTCAACAATATGTAATTTTTTATACTTCAAGGACTAAAACGCTACATTTAGTCACTTATTTCCATGACAAAACGACACATAATCTCAAGGGATTAAGATTTTACTTTAATTCCCGCAAAAATAAAGTAAATCCATGGGAACAGTAAAAATTAGCCAATTAAATTATATATTGCTGAACGCGTTACTATAGCAATTCGTAAATAAAATTAAAATAGCGTTTGCCGTGAAGCATGCTCTGATAAATCGAATGATGTGTCCATGTCAAAATCATACAATTTTACTTTCAACGACCTTTATGATTTTAATTTATTCGAAAGTGCAAAAATTAATTTATATAACTCAGAACTAAAGTGCTAGCTTTCGCTACAGAAATGAATTTTCCCTCTCGAAATCAAAAAAAGGCATCTTAGTCCCTTGATATATACTATTAATTGTTTAATTTCTATTGTTGCCATGGATTTACTTTGTTTATACAGAATTTATAGTAATATAAGACTAGTAAAATTTTAATCCATTGAGATTAAAAATGTCGCTTGAGTAATGAAAACAAGTGACTAAATGTTGTGTTTTAGTCCCAGAAGTGCAAAAACATATTTAGAATTAGATTTAGTAAATAAAATAAATAGTGCAAAATAGCTGTCTCTGATGCAACCCTCCGCACCACTTTTTCCTCTGCCACCACTTTTTTACTTTCTCTTACCTATATGAAAGTATTGTTTTCGTCCAAAATTTTCGATGTCGAAATTTTAATGGAAATACACGTTTTTGGGTCCCCTGAGTTCGAAAATCATGTTTTTAAAAATTGGTTTGTCGTGTGTGTATATGTGTGTGCATGCGTACGTGCGCACCGCGCGTGCGTGTGAACAAAATATCTCAAAAATGAAAACTCGTAGATAAACGAAATTTTATATTTGAGTTTTTATCTACCCTCGCACGCGACCACAACAATTTGACTAAAATTTAATAACCGGAAGTGTCACTTTATTCTTGTTATTTATTGGCTTTTCTCGAAATCGGCTCTAACGATTTTTTTAAATTTATTGTATTTCTTAGACATTTAATGCCCTTTCGTATAATTAAGACAATTTCTTAGAAAAGTGTCCTTAAAACGAGTAACTGGAAGTAGTCTTACCATTAACTACTAATAAAATAACTACGAAACTGAAAGTCCTAAATATAATGAAAATTTGTATTTGAGATCCTAACTACCTTCGTATCCTAAATCAAGAATTTTGTTAAAATCGAATAACCGGAAGTACAACTTTATTTCTATTATTTTTAGATATTTTCGGAATTTTTCGTTTTTCGCGATTTTCTCGAAATGGGCTATAACGATTTTTTTAAAACTTATCGAATTTCTTGGATATTTAATTGCCTTTGATTCAGTTTAAGTTGTTTCTCAGAAACTTTTCCGTAAATTGAGTAACCGGAAGTAACTTAACAGTGAGCTCAAACTAAAATAAGTATGAAACTAAAAGGCCTAGCTGATATTTGTTGTCATAACTACATTGGTATACCAAATCAAGAATTTGGTTAAAATCAAATTATAGGAAGTTCCGCTTTATTTCTGTCGTTTTTAGATATTTTCCGTATTTTCGTTTTCGCGATTTTTTTTGAAATCAGCTATAACGATTTTTTTAAAACTTAATACATTTGTTAGCTACTTCATTCTATTTTATATGAATCAAGCTGAATCACTAAAAATTTTCGAAAATCGAGTAACCAGAAGTACTTAGCGCATTAATTGTGAACAACACATCTCAAAAACTAACTATAATATATGAATGAAATTGTATATTTAAGTTTTTTATCTTCTGCACATAAGACGTCAAGAATTTAGGTAAAATTGAATGACCGGAAGTGTCACTTTATTCATGCGATTTTTAAGTTTTTTGCGATTTTCTCGAAAACAGCCATAACTTTTATTTTTAAATGTGCTACGATTATTATGTATTTAATGCCCCTTTACGTGAACTTAACAATTTTTCTGAACAAATGCGTTAAAGCAACTTATCAGAGAAAATTTTCGGAGTTAAGCAGCCTTCCGCTTGTTCAGTAACTTGGATAGGTGACCGTTACAGTTATAGTTTTCAAAATAAACGTAAACTATAATCTAATTATTTGTGAACGCTATTGGCATATCTATGTGCGTAAGAGAAAGTAGTGTGTTGTCCCACGCCAGATTTTTTACATAATGAGTTTGTAATGATTATTATCGCTTTCTAATGACACTTTCGTATTCCAAAACTAATTTATTTTTAATGCGTTTTTCGCATTCCACAGCTATGACCTAAGTGCATTTTTAGTAAGTTATTAATCACGTGACATAATAATCCAAGATGGAGTGAACTTAAATATACGGTAAACATCGGTGTAGTTTTCATCACGGGACTTCATAATCCAATATGGCGCAGACTGAAATACCTGGTAAACATCGCTGTAGTTCTAATCACGTGACGTCATAATCCCATATGACACGGGTTGAAATACACGGATCTTTTGCAATTTTTAAATATACTAATATTTTACTTGACTAAATATATTAATTATTTTTAAAGACAATAAAATTAAATTGCGGTAGTGCAATAGCATACGCATATTTAGCACCAAACACAAAGTAAAACGACGTTATTTTTAACCAGCCAACGTCCGATGAAGAACATACAAGATGTGATAGTAGCAAGTGCCTTAAAAGTTACAAAATCCAATGTGTTTTCAAATAAAACCGTATTGTAATTGCAAAGTTTTTGAAGTCAGGCCGATCACCCAAAATAGACCTCTTTGCTCAATTAATACAAAAAAATTGAGACCTAGTGAAATACCAATAATCAAATCTGAGTTAGAAGGAAATTCCAAACCAGGACGTAAATTAAAAACTTGGTTAATTAATATGTAATTAACGTGATAAAGCCATCTTCTAAAGACAACTGTTTCAAAATTAGGTCAACCCGTTAATAATCTCATTTCAATTATATCTCACATTTATGTAACAATAAATGCAAATCACAATTCATTGTAAAGATTTAAAAGCTTATCGTTAGTTAAATAATAGCCACGTATAAAAACTTCCTGCTTTGTATAAAAATTTATCCAACTACCGTTACCTTATAAATCCTATTTAAATTTATTTATAAATTTTCTTTTATTATTTTGACATGTTGGTTTAGTTTAAATTTGTTAAATTTTCATGTTTACTAATAAATATTAAATTCTCTTTATGAAATTCTTTGTTGTAATTAAGTAGTTTGGAGAGAGAAATAAACATTTTCAGGTAAAAAGATGGCATTTACCGTTCTACATTCACACAAGAGGTATTGCAATAACTTGAAATAAAAAGGTTCCGTGTACGAAAGAAGCCACTCGCCACCTATTCATGATAATAAATTAATTGTATCAATAAAATAAAGCGTACACAAAACACTTTAGAAAGTAATCTTTAATGTTGAAGTAAGTCGGGAAACTCAAAAAGACTTTCTCTATAA
Source organism: Phrixothrix hirtus (assembly GCA_024586415.1). Taxonomy (NCBI): domain Eukaryota; kingdom Metazoa; phylum Arthropoda; class Insecta; order Coleoptera; family Phengodidae; genus Phrixothrix; species Phrixothrix hirtus. The sequence goes on from JAHWXV011179878.1 coordinate 7,593, forward strand.
CCTTATTATTGCTTTCTTGGAATGTTACCACTAAAGCCGTAACTGCAATAAATTCTATAGCGTTTCCGGATTATACGCCCTGCACGGGTGTCGTGCATATTAGCTGCTTTCTATTTATAAAAAATAGTTGAATACTAGAAAAACTGCAAAATATTGTATTTTTCTTGTAAAAGAAAACGGCTGATCTGCACTACACTGGTGTAATGCAGCAATTTGGAAACGCTATTCATTATATTATAGAACATTACGAAATATTGAGTTTCTACTCTATGTGGGTATTTAATTTTGATAAAGTATCGAAAAGGAGAATCTAAATATAATACTGAAAATGAATAAAGAACAATTAAATAACAACGTCCGGTATTGTTGAGATAATGTAAACAAAAATGTCCTATTAAATTTTATCGTAATTAAAATACAGAAACTTCCTATAGTATTTTAATCGCTTTTGCGATTATGAGAATTTTGATAAATGTTAATAATTGTGATGGTTATCAGCGATTTTGTCGATTATGCGTTGAAGTTGCAGATAATTTAATTTAAACTCGCATTAAAATTTTAGGGCCCGTCTTTTCACTTCCTTTTAAATTTATCGTAGTTATTTAGATGGTAACCATTGTTAGTTTAAGAGTATCTAAGCTAATTATTTAAAAAGCAACTAAATTTAAAACGATATGAAAAGATCGACCCTTAAATTGATAATTTTGTACTTTATCTGGTGATGTATAATAATTCTTTTAGTTGTAGATTTAATTCTACCATTTTGTATAACTGGTTACTCATCCGCGTACAATTTAGTAGTAGATGTTGAAGATACGAAATTTGAATTGAAGCAACGGTGCTTCGCTTAAAGGTAGAAACACACATTACCGGTTATTAGTTATAGTAATGTAAAAATATTTGCTTTTGGATATAAAACCAGTATTGAAATATTTACTTCCTTTTTTAATCATCTTTACTTTTATATAAAGTTATTTATAATCAATTGACGTTTCGACTTTTATGTCACATTCATATATCATTATTTTTAAATGATTTTTATGAAGTAATGAAATATATCAAATGTGAACATCTATAAAACATATATAATGTACGAGGGCGGTCTGATAATTAGCTTGTTTCTAAGAGATTACGCCACTGATCACCGAATGTATTCTATGAAATACAATCTGTTAGTAGGCTGCATGTAAATTTTTAGCACGAAAGAATCAAAGGAAAAACTTGATAAATATTATGGCATATCTGCTCCAGCGAATTCAACTGTAATTTATTGGTTTGCAGAATTTAAACGTGCTCTTACAAGCACAATTGATGAACATCGTTCAGGTAGGCCAATTGAAGTGACCAAATTTAGATAAAATCTATGATATCGTTTTGGAAGATCTACGAGTGAAAGTGGTTGAGATAGCTGACATCGTAAACATCTCAAAAAAACATGCGGGTAAGTTTCGCATGAAAATTTACATATGAAAAAACTGTCAGTAAGATGAGTGCCGCGGTTGTCGACAATGGAACAAAAACGTAATGGTGTGGTCATTTCAAAGCAATGTTTGGCGATGTATCAATGTAATCCAGATGAATTTTTGCGTAGATTTATAACCGTAGATGAAACATGGATCTAGCAATACACACCTGAAACAAAATAACAATCAAAACAAAGGGTTGAAGCTGGTTCAAGTTCACCGAAGAAAGCAAAAATAGTTGCATCAGCTGGAAAGGTTTTGGTGACAGTTTTTTGGGATGCACAAGGTGTAATACTCATCTATTATCTTAAAACTCAAAAAAAATCACAGGAAATTGTTATGTGGTATTACTGGATCGATTTCACGTTGAAATAAAGAAAAACGACCACATTTGACAAAAAAGAAAGTCCTTTTTCATCATAACAACGCACCAGCTGACACATCATGGAAAATTCAACAGAAATTGGATGAACCACGTTACGAATTGCTTCCGCATCCACCATATTCTCTTAGTGTGTAGCTCCCTGTGGCTATATCCTGTTCCCAAATTTGAAAAAATGGCTTGGTGGAAGAAGATTCAAATCAAATAAGGAAGTTGAATGAGAAACTAATGCATATTTTCGAGGACTTGATAAATAGTACTACAAGGATGGCCTAATGAAATTGGAAAAACGTTGGACTAAGTATATCGAGCTAAAAGGAGACTATTGTCAAATTATGGTGGCGTTCCGCTAATAGCGGACAAAATCTTTATATTTCTTAGGTTGCCGCCGTGGATTTGTTTCTAAGAAACGCGGTTGTCGACAAAAACGGAAAAGAAAATTTTTTGGCTTTCTCAAAAGAAAGGTAAAGAAGTTGGTTTGTTTTTTAATCGGACAAAGAAAACACGATAGACGCCTTTCTTTTACGTCCGTGCCGATTAAAAATCCAATCGTGACAGTGTGTGACAGAGAAACGTTCGGTGACATATTCTTCAAAAACGGGTACGCATTTGCCGAGTCGTAAAGGCAGTAAAATCAGTCGTGTGTCGGCTCTATTTTAAAAGAAAACTTTCGGTGTGTTTAGGGTCTCAACATAGTGTCAAATGTTGGAAGACCCCATCTAAGAGATGTAATGGTATATCCCTAGGAATTAGTCAGCACGTTTCACGCGCCTGCAGTTTTGTCGAACCTGTGTAGTTCTTCCGCCGACGCGGGAATCTATAAGCCATCACAACGGACCAGTATAAGCTAATTAAGAATACTTTAATTTTCAGAGGATACGTACTAACTAAAAACCGCGATTAAAATTTATACTAACCTTTGGGGCCTTGACAAAAAGGAACCCCGGAATAAGTTAACAAAATGCCAGGATACTGCTCTATCTATTCCTAGAACAGTCCCATACTTTGAGCGGTCTTCTGGAGTAGTGGCGCCCCAATATCTTGACTTCCTTTTAGCTCGCTGGACGGTACTGGAGTACTTTATCGGGAACCCACCCTCCTCCAACGAGTTAGCGGCCATCAGTGCTGTCGCTGTGGCGTAAAGCCAAAAACGCACGTGACACTATATCGAGAAATAAAATGAAATTTTGAAGAAAAACATTGTTTTTCCCTTTTAAATATAATTTCATTTAAATTTATTTATTGTACCACATTACGGTGTTTTAAAAACGTATCATAATTTATACAAATCCTTCTACTACCTTCAATGTCTAAATTACTGAGAATCATTCACAAAAATGTATTCCACGAACAAAATTTCTTGCTAATATTTGATGACATGAATGAATTTAGCATAGTACGGTAGACAAATCTATTTTTGACTCAACCTTTTCAAAGATTTAGAATGATTTTTCATTATAATTAACGTTTTCTGCAACTTCTTCTCTTCTCTCAGTTGGCCTTGCTTCATTTCAATACCGCCTGATTCTCGAAAATTTGTAATAATTCTGCAAGTACCTTCGAAATCTTTTAAAATCCACAATTTGGTGAGGAAATTACACCCTAAATTCCTTAACATGAATACTGCCACTCACGATTCTCATTTTTAAACCCATTTCTGAAGTACGATTCCAGGAAAAATGTGTTTTGTTCAACCGTAAGCATTTTAACCTCAAATTTTCTAATTGTCGTTAATCTAACAAAACAAAAATATACTTAACGATTTCAGACATGTCTTCAAAAATCCATAGTTTCCGTTATGTTTTTTATTACTCTCATGGTATATAACCGTTTTCATTATTTTTATAATAAATCTAAAACTTAAATTCATGATTAATGTAATATGTTTACTTAATTTAAGATTTTTCCACGGATTCTAGCTCAGTAGCTATGCGGTAGAGTAGGGGGGGTATGGTGTAATCGGTGTAGGTATATAGTTGTCAAGCCTAACACTTCACGGCTGGTCT
>JAHWXV011179989.1:0-11353 GCA_024586415.1 Phrixothrix hirtus
GAAAAATTCATTCCCTGACTGGGGTTTGAACCCAGGACCCTTGGCTTTACGCGCCAATGCTCTACCACTGAGCTATCATATATATATATATATATATATACAGGAGTATTACTGAGTACTGACGACCCTGAATGTTCCAAATAGACAACCCAATTTAGACTTTCATAGGTCGCTATTCCAATACAAAAATATATATACCTTATTTGTCATATTCCCAACTGTCAATAATTAAGTTGTAATGTTTAAACTACTACGAGTATAATGAATTACTAGTAAAACTGGTATTCACCTTTGTTAAAGAAAATTTTTTAATAAAGCATAAAATAGCAGGATATAATATAAAAACGAAATTAACTGGAAAAAAATCAATAAAAATGTTAATTATCTATTAAATAAACACCTAATGTAAATTTTGGTCAAAATGTCGACCTCTGGCTCTTACGCAGGCTGCAATTATGAGAAAACAAAGATTTCGCAATGTTTAGAAGTTTCAAAGAAATAATTCATCACAAAGTTAAAGTCGTTTATTCATAAATAATAAATTAAACACAGAAGTATTGTTCAAAGCCAACACAAGTTTCCATACACTTAATAATATCAAATTTTCTGGAGTTTCTAGTAACTAGTGGGACCTCCTTTCATTCATATTACCTCTCACACATGTTTTTCATTCCATTTACCAATTTCTTCGTTATATTTGGTTCCATAGAATTCCATTCTTTCGTTATTGCACTTCTTAACTGTTGTTTGTTGCAAATGATACTTTTTTCAGTCTTTGTCTAATTTCATCCCACAAATGTTCAATCGGGTTCATGTGGAGCAATTGTGAGGGCGTATGAAATTGTTTGGAAACATTATAAAGCAACCACTCTTTTACACATCTGGCAGTATGCTTTAGGTCATTATCTTGTTGAAAGATAAATGACCTCTCTAAGTTATATTTCTCCACAGTTGCTTTCAAATTTTCTTGTAATATATTAAGGTAAACATACTGATTCATTATTCCTTCAATAAATTTTAAATTCCCAACTCCTGAAGCACACATACACCACCACACAAGCACATTGCCATCCCCGTGTTTCACAGTAGGACTTAAATTTTTTGTTTCCAGGTGTTCATTCCTTTTTCTACAGATCAATACTCTTCCATAGCATCCGAAAACATTAAGTTTCGACTCGTTGCTAAATATAACGGAATCCCAAAATGCCTGGGATTTATTAATGTGTGCTTTTGCAAACTCTAAACGTAGAGCTCTATTTTTCTTATATGAATGGCTTTTTCTTAGGAACTTGGCCATGAAAATCCCTTTGTCTGAGCACTTTTCGTATTGTTTCTGGTACTACTTGTATACTATATTCATCTTGAATAATTTTTGCAATCTCAGGTGCACTTGTTCTCGGAGTTTCATTAATAATTTTCATGACAGCTTGTTGATGAATAGATTATAACTTCCTTGAACGGCGAGAATGTGATCTATCTTCAAATGTTTTCAGTTCTTGTTATCAATTGACTATGTACTGTACCGTAGCATGAGATTTTTTTACTATTTTACCTATTTTTCTGAAAGATAGGCCTTCAGCTCTTAGTTTTATAATTAATTCAACCTTATATAGTATACTATACAAATCTCGAGTAACCTTGCCATTTGTTGCATTTATATATTTACACTCAAACAATGAAAACTTTTTTAGCATATTATGTTACATAACTTCTCAAATGACACTTTTAAATACATTGCAATTGTATAGTATATTTGAAGTTTTTCATTCATATGAATTTTTATATAATTATGAAATCACATTGAACATCCAAAACACTTTTCTCCACTATTAATTTTCATGACAACTCCACACTTTTCAATAATACTATAATTCCACATAATGTCTATCTAAAACTATTTTCTTTAGTATGAACTTTCAAATGATTTCTCAAATGAGTCTTTTGAATACAGCTATAATCACACACAAAACATCTGAAAGGTTTCTCTCCCATATGAATTTTCAGATGGTTGTTCAAACTACTCTTTAGTCTACAACTATAATTGCACATAGAACATCTAAAAGGTTTTTTACCAGTATGTATTGTCATATGTCTTCTCAAATACGTTTTTTTAATACAACTATAATTACACACAAAACATGTGAAAAATTTTTCTCCATTATGTATTTTCATATGACTTGTCAAACAACTTTTTACAGTGGAACTATAATCGCATGTAGAACATCTGAAGAGTTTTTCTCCAGTGTGAATTTTCACATGATTGTTTAAACTACTCTTGCATCTACAACTATAATCACAAACAGAACATCTGAAAGATTTTTCTCTAGTATGTGTTTTCATATGGCTTGTCAAACAACTTTTTCTAGGTGAACTATAATCGCAAATAAAACATTTGAAAAGTTTTTCTCCCGTATGAACTTTCATATGATAGTTTAAACTACTCTTTAGTTTACAACTATAACCACATACAGAACATGTGAAACGTTTTTCTCCAGTATGAATTGTCATATGATATACCAAAATACACTTTTGAATGCAACTATAATCACATACAGAACACCTGAAAGGTTTTTCACCGGTATGTGTTTTCAAGTGTCTCCTTAAATTACCTTTCTTATTGCAACTATAATCGCACATAAAACATCTGTAAGGTTTTACTCCAGCATGAATTTTCATATGTCTTCTCAAATAACAATTTTCATAACTACTATAATCACACATAGAACATGTGAAACGCTTTTCTTCAGTATGTGTTTTCATATGGCTTGTCAATTGACTTTTTCTAATAGAACTATAATCACATATAGAACATCTGTAAGGTTTTTCTCCCGTATGAATTTTCGTATGATTGTTCAAAACACTCTTATGTCTACTACTATAATCACACACAGAACATGTGAAACGTTTTCTTCCAGTATGAATTCTCATATGACTTCTCAAAATACGCTTTCGAATGCAACTGTAATTGCACACAGAACATGTGAAAGGTTTTTCACCAGTATGTATTTTCACATGTTTTCTTAAATTATTTTTTTCATTACAAGTATAATCACGCACAAAGCATTTAAAAGGTTTACTACACAAATGTTTTTTCAAAGTTCTTTTTGCAGTGCCGCTGTAATCACAAAATAAACAATTAAATGGCATTACTGTAGTATTAGATACAAAATTATTTTGTGAACTTTTATATATTTTCGTTTTAGTTTCATTTCGGGTAAATTTATTCAAAAAGTCTTCCTCAGAATCAGATAAATCAACTTCTTCCATTTTGATTTTATCTTGATCGGCAGTAGCATGCCTTTCTAATAAATGAAAATTGTGTATAAAAGGAAATTTAAAGGAGAAACATTCATGATATTGGGCTTTAGTTTTTTCGTATCTTGCAATAAATTTGTATATGTTATTAATGATGTCAAAACAATTTACACATAATGTTACATTTGTTTGTATACGTACATCCTATCAATTAAAAAATTAAAATGAGTAAATACTATAAAATATACTTACCAATTCAGGATAGCAGCGGTATAACTTGTCACAAAGTGATACATCCTCTCTTCTCAATTTAACAAAATCTATAGAAAGTGTACGTAAATTGTGCTTCACTACTAATAAACAAATCCTACAAATTTTAGAAAAAGATGTATGGAAATGATTCCTAAATGCAGTTGTAGAAGCCATAAATAATCCTTTATCTATGGTAGAAGCTATTCCAACTATCTTACATGGCCTGTTTACATTTTGCGCCATTATTTTTTGATATTTAAACCTAAATATAATTTTAACTTAATTGACTACTGTATTTAATAACTGCATATTTCAATTGACCCTATAAATAAACTAAGGAAGATGTTTCAATTTCAATTAGATACGTAAAACTAGAATCGACGATATTAGTTCAAAACCCCGCAGCGATGGCGCTGAACTGAAGTCGTAATTGGCGCGAAAACTTGCACCAATTAAAGGCATCAATAACAACGCTAAACACCGATAAACATTAGGCGAGTTTTCACACTTATCAAACAACAAAATTTCGTAACCTAGTTTTGTAAATCATGTTGACGTATTATTCGAATTCCAGTCACTGTAAATAGCAACGTCGCATTTTATTACTAGGGGCACGATCCTTGAAATCAACGAATAAAGAACACTAAGGAAGCACCTCTAGCTATCAAACCTACGGTATGCGTGTGTTCAGTTTTTAAGCACTGTCTGTGATAGACACCATTATGATCAGTAGACAGTTAAAGTGTCAAATCGTGGAAATTTTTAATAATTGTGTGTGTGTGTGTGTATATAATTTTGAGGATATTTATTTATAATTAAATGAAAATCATGAGTGGATGTGTTGCTTACAGTTGCACTAATACAAGTGCTAAAAAATCACCGGGATTATCGTTCAACCAGTTTGTTTTTATATTGGTGATTGTTAGGTTACCGAATAATATCGTTAATTTTTGCTTATATTTGACAACTAAACGTGTTTAGAAATTATTTGCTTACTGCGTATACATAATAAAGTATATTGAGGCATTTTTCATAATATTCAATTGATTACATTTAAAATAAAAACTATTTAAAGTTAAAATTGTCTCATGGCGCAACGTTTGTTTATGTGTTCATAGGCGTGCATACTTTAATTTGTTGCGATTTGTTATTAATTTTAAGTACGCATGACAGTGATAGAATAGTAAACACAATTTGATGTTTTTATTACACGCGCACAACATCCTAACACCGCCATCATGGTCAGTGAGTTTGGATACAACTTTATGTATTTAGGGTGCTTCTTTAGAATCCTTTATTCATTGGATTATGACAATCTTAGTAAAAATGTGCGTAGAATTATTCAACAGCTGCATATTATAGGAAGAGTCGATAAACATAAATCATGTTAACTGAAAATGTGTTGAAAAATATACAAACACGTATAGAAATAACGTAGTCCTAAAAACTGTTTAATAGTTGTCACAACACAGGTGTGTACTTAGCTAAAAATAATTAAAACGAACTTTACTTTATTACCCCTATAAAATCAGTGTAATGCATGAATTACTTCCTCCTGATTATGGGAAACATACAATATCATCAATGGTTCAATAACAATTTAACAAATAAGAAAATATATGACTTCAAGAATCAAACCCCAGGTTACAATATGCGTACCCGATATCGGTGGATGGTTACCGTCGCTGATTCCATCTAATCTTTTTCACGGTTTTATAGTAACACCTACGACTTTGAGGTTAAAAGAACCTGCTAGTAACAAAATACCTTGTGTTTGTCATTTTAGCGTTGACTAATAACTTAGTTACCAAATTAAAAAATTTCATGTAATCATCCGTAACTTGCTATAACCATCTAAGGGTTAACCTAGTAAACGCGAAAACTGGGCTATTTTCTTGGTATTAACAATTTTATGTGAGTACTAAGTGATTTTTAAATTATTGGTTTTTGCTAGAAAGCAGTTATTACAGGCTTGTTATATTAATTAAGAGTTATTTTAGAAATCGAGTAAGTATTCGTTCATTGTTTCCTTGTTACTTCGATTCTTTATATTGACTTAATGATGGCCGGTGTTAGTGTTTTTTATTCACTTTACAATCAATTTTACTTTTAGAGAGTGTGAGTACTACTTCTTTTAAGAAACGAAAGTATTTCAAAGGAAACCTATAAATCTGGCTTTAGAAAATTTGCAAGCATTTTTATGTCAAGTTTTGAGGGTGGTTCAGTTTTTGAAGATCTTTTAAAAATTGTATGGAGGAAAACGTTGTGAGCGTTATCCTGCCAAAGAAAGAGAAAATATATAAAGGATGGAATGCTCTACCCACCTCGAACTAAAACCTAGAGATTTATATCTGTTGAATTGGCAAATTGGGTACTAAACCAAACAAATGGCGAAATTTCGTGTTTTTTCATTTTGACGATACAATTGTCAATTTTATATACCATATTTTATGTAATTGTGTTTTTAATGAATTTTCAGGAACAATTGATGAAATAAAAGACATTAATAATTTGTTAATTCATTCCCTGTAGTTGAATTTATACGTTTTCTACCACTATTATAATCACACTGAGAACATTTAAATAGTTTCTCGCCGGTATGGATACGTAAATATATTTTCAAATTAGATTTTTGAATTCTACTATAACACTATTACATTTTTCGGTATAGGTAATCGTAAAATAGAAACATTAGATACAGTAGCAGCAACTGTTTGTTGTCATCGTCGTGCATATATTTCATGCGGTTCCAAAAGACATTATTTTGCCGGGAGACGGTATTCTACGTAGAGATTTCTTTTTAAAACAAAGTTTTAATTGATTATAGTAAAAACTCCTTGGAAATCGGTAAAAGCGGATTAAAATTGATTTTATCACGAAAAGGACGATTTGAAACTTTGGTAAAGCTTCCCACAGATTCTCAAAACAAAGACATAGTTGAAAATTTTGAACTACATCCCGGAATTTTTATTAGCACTTGTTTAACCAAACCTATAAACGGCGAATGCATGTTAGTGTCTTTAACAAAATGAAAATACAATTCGTTTCCTAAAACAGAAGATAAAATTAAACCCCCGCAGTTGGGATATAATGTCCAAGGACATTGTAATGACAATCAACGAGATAACGTCATCTGAGCAGTCAAACCATTTACAATATCTCCGCAAATCCATAGATGTGTATCACTTAAATCAGGAGAATAGTTCTTCTTTATTACAAATACGTGAAAATTTTAGGGATATATTTTATTTACCTGGAGACTCCTTTAGTTGCACAACTGCTGCATCGCATAATATAACTATTAAATCTGATGTTGCTCCTATTTACGTAAAACCTTACCGTATTCCAGAATCACAAAAGGCGCAGGTAAATTCTCAAGTATCAAAAATGTTATCAGAAGGTATTGTCCGACCCTCAAAACCCCCTTGGAACTTTCCCATTCCCTTAGTCCCAAAGAAATCAAGAAATTCAAATGAAGCCAAATAGCGTTTTGTTGTTGATTTTAGAAAATCGAACAACGTAAGAGAGATGCTTTTCCAATCCCAAATATTATAGATATTCAAGACCAATTAGGTAAAAGTACTTATTGCTCCACTTTAGATTTGACTAGTGGATACCATCAAATCTTAATGTCTGATTAGGATAGATCAAAAGTAGCTTTAAGTACTCAATTAGGTCATTTTGAATTTAATAGAATGCCATTCGGTCTGACTGGGGTTCCCGCTACATTTCAGCAACTAATGAATTCAGTTTTATCAGGCTTACAAGGAATTAAATGTTTTATTTACCTTGATATAGTTGTTTATGCATCAACCCTTCAAGATCATCAAAATAAATTGAAAGATATATTCAGTGGATTTATTTAATATCTAATATTAATATTTAATTTCTAAACTGCAACCTGAAAAATGTAATTTTTTCGCAAATAATTTTGTTATTTAGATCATCTAATTAGGGAAGTTGGCATTCTACCTGATCCTCAAAAACTCTTGTCGTAAAAAAGTATCCTGTTTCAAAAAATCAAAATGATTGAAATCCTTTTTAGGCCTTTGTGGATAGTATCTTCGGTTTATTAAAAATTTTAGTAAAATCACTATTCCCCTTTTTCATTATTAAAGGATAACGTTTCTTTCGTGTGAACAGATCAGTGCTATGAATCATTTAACAACTTAAAGGAGCTAAATAATGAACGACCTGTAACATACTGTAGCAGAAAATTGAATAAGGCCGAAATAAATTAAACTAATCCACAAAAGGAATCGCTCGCTGTAGTTTGGTCAATTAATCATTACCGCTCGTACCTATACGGCAGAAAATTTAAGGTGATAATAGATCATCAAGCCCTAAAATATGTTTTTAACATATCAGATCCTAGCAGTAGACTAACAAATTTTCGTTTAAAATTGGAAGAATATCAATTTGATATCATTCACAGATCCGGTAAATCCAATTCTAATGCAGACGCGCTTAACCGTATCTCCTATACCCTTTCAGCTGAAATTGAGTTTAACTACCAAGTTTTTTTAGAATATTCAAAAACGAAGCTGATAATAAATAATGAAATCGTAGAAATCAATGAACCTGTCTTATTCTGTAAAGAATCCCACATTTGAAATTTTATTTCTAAAGATTCAAATCATCTCCACAATAATTAAACAGAATTAAGCGATCAATTTCATTATCAAATACCAGAACCATCCGTTATCAGAGCTTCATCTTTAGAATATATCATTTTAACAGCAAGTAACACCAAGAATTTTATAAATATTATAATAAGTGACACTAAAAATCCCTCAATTTGTAATGAACTCCTGTGGAAAAGTTTTAACGAATTAAAAAATGTTTGTATTCAAAATGTAATAAAATCAGTAGCATTACCCAAAGAATTATTCACATCAAGCGAATGTTCCTGGGAAATTGTTAGGATGATGTTAAGATTTATTTTTAGGAACATATTTATTCAAAATACAGCGAGTTTGAAAAAGAACTCCCTAGTTTTAATGTGCCGTAGAATCTGTACAACGTGGCATACACTATTCTAGTTTGTGTTGTTTGATTCATCAACTGTCTAAGTTTTGCTCTCATAAATGTGAGAATTCAGTTTATGCAGTTGGAGGACCTGCTGGACTTTGAGAATAACGGCGCCAGTGCTCAGTTCAGTTCAGACGTTCAGTGTAGTGCAATGGCTACTCCGCAACAGAAACCGCAGTGTGTTATTTGGCTTGTGCAAACTAAGTCTGTTATAACAGTGTAATGTAATTTTAGACGTCAGTGTGGTGGTGAACGACCTACAGCAAAACCTATCCGTAATTGGCTAAAATCTTTCAAGGAAACCGGTAGTGTTTTAAAAGCGAAATCGCCAGGTAGACCAAGAACTTCTGAAGCTACTATTGAACAGATCCGTGTTTCGTGTGTTGGGAACCTAAAGAAGTCATTGGCCGACCATGAAGCCCAGACTTATCCCCACTTGACTTTTCTTTTGGGGCCACATAAAAAATTTTGTGTACGGTGAAAAGATCCGTGACATCAACTATTTACGGGAAAGAATCATCGCGGCGGTTGAGGCAGTTACACCTGCTATGTTGGTGAATACGTGGCGAGAAGTAGAATATCGTCTCGACGTGTGTAGGGCAACAAATGGATCCCACGTTGAAGTTTACTAACATTAAAAAAAACTTGAAAATAGTCTCTTTCAATGTATGTACTCGTTTATGTAATTTTCGATTAATTTCACCAATAAATTTATACATAAAACTAGGGAGTTCTTTTTCAAACACCCTGTTTATTAACTACACTAAAGAACTTATTGAACAAATTCTATATGAGCACCATGATACTCCGTCAGGGTGTAACAAGAATGTGCAATCGTATCAAACAATATCATTTTTGCACAAATATGAAATTTTATATCCAAAATTATATCATGAAATGCGCATCTTGCCAAACAAATAAATTTTCGAAGTTAACAAAAAACCCACTTATAATTACTGATTCAGCTACTAGACCTTTCCAAAAATGTTATATCGACATAGGGCCATTACCATCTACAAATAATAATAACAAATACATTTTAACTTTGCAAAAAAATTTTACAAAATTTTCCGAAGCATAGCCTTACCCGGTCAAGTATCGCTTACAATCACACACGCATTAGTGAACAACATTTTCTATAAATTCGGAATTTCCAAATTTTGAGTATCAGATCAAGGTGCGAACTTCTCAAGTAGATTAATAAAAAACCTATGCAAATTATTCAAAATAACGAAGTTACTAACCTCAGCTTATCACCCAGAGTCAAATGGACAAATAGAAAAATCCTACAAAACTCTGGCATAATATTTAAAGGATTTTATTAAACCTAATCAAAACGGTTGAGATTGTTGGTTGGATTTTGCTGTTTTCATATAATACCACTACCCATTTATCGACAAATTATAGTCCATATGAACCAATGTTTGGTAGAAAACCAATTTGCCATCAACTATTTCTAGGGCACCCAACGTATTCTTATGACGACTACGTAAATGACTTAAAAACACGGTTCCGTATCGCTTATAATATTGCGCGTCATACTATTCAAAAAAAAACAAAATTGGCATCTAAAACCCGCTGTGATAATAAAAATAAATTTAAAGTTTTTAAATCTGGGGATCTAGTTCTTTTACACATCACAACCAGTAGAGGTCATTCTAGAAAATTGACTCCTACTTGGATTGGTCCTTTAAAATAACAAAAAGATGTAATGACGTTAATTACACCATAAAACGACAAAAGCGTATTTTAAAATTGCTTGTAAATAGGCTAAAACATTTTATTACATGAGAAAAGAATTTAGAAATAACAATAATTACTATTAACTTTTGATATGTCGCACCAAATTCAAAAATTATGAATAAACAAATAATTACGACAGGGAAGAATAAATAGTTAGATAATTAATTATATCGGTAGATAATTACAATTAATTATAGGTACAGACATGAAATCAAAAGAAATTTTAATATAAATTTTACTTTCCCATTATCCATTCCCTAAACCATTCAAGAATTATACCTAATCTTACTCGACAAGATCAGCACCAGCAAGGTCACCTAGATCGAAAACAACAGCTTTTGCGTTCGTGTATGCAATATGTAGTAATTGTGATGAATCAATCAAAGTGGATAATAATTAAACTAGTAAAATTTTTATAAGCTACTGTATTCAATTAGAAAGAAATGCTTAATTTTACCACTAAATATGTATAATAATTAGAATTAGCATTAATTAACATATTATATTTTATTGTTATGATAGATTACTAAACAGATTAATGTTAAGCTTTCACTTCTTTTAAAGGGCCGAGGATGTAATAACCACAAATATGATTATAAGAATTTTTCTGTAAATATTAATTTTAAAATACAACTTGTGACATAATCCTGTCTGGCGACAGGATTGGGATTCTTGTTAAATGTAAAAAGTATACAAGATAGTCAGTATAAACTGAACAACCATGTAAACATGTAGCAAAAACAATTCCAATAACGTAATAAATAATATTCCAATTAAGGTCTTATTTTATTATAATTAATTGAGAGGTCAGCAATACACAGCACGTCGCTTCCCGTACTGATAATGCACAACACCTTTACTAATATTTTAAGAGTGATGAATTTAATAGGAGGTAGCATATTTTTCATTGTTGTAGTTCAATGTTTAGAAATTGTATTAGGTGTAAATTATAACTTAAACAAATTAAAGACATCTTGACCCTTTTGGTGTTGGTAAGGGGGTTTGCAGAAATGCCCACGGCTAAGCTCGTGTGGTTGAGACCTTATATCAGGGCGCCAGGTTTGCCTCCTAC
>JAHWXV011180216.1:0-10272 GCA_024586415.1 Phrixothrix hirtus
GCAGGCAGGCAGGCAGGCAGGCAGGCAGGCAGGCAGGCAGACAGACAGACAGACAGACAGACTAATTTTTGAAAACATGATTTTAGGACTCAGGGGACCCGAAAACCTGTATTTTCACTAAAATTTCTACATCGAAAATTTTGGTCGAAAACTACTTTCTCTATAGGTAAGAAAAAGTAAAAAATGGTTTTCTCTAGTTATTAATGTGAATTACACACCTAAAATACACTTATAATTCTCATTAACAATCAGTGAAAGCAATTTTTTAAAAAACAATTAGGAAATTTGGATTGCCCCGTCGATGGTTCTATAATTGATAGAACCGAAACATGCGTAGGCAATTAATAAATAAATAAACAATCAATTACTAGATTACTTAGAGATGTTGGTTTTGAGTTCATACAAACTACAAGAGAATAAATAGCTATTAATTTACCTTTCTCAGGTTAATTTTGGATATAGTTATTTAAACTACAGTATAACTCTGTTATAGTGAACCCATGATATAACGTATGATTGCCGTTAACGAACAAAATCCTCAAGTCCCGAACTGATTTATATTTATTAACGTACATTTTAAGATTACTTTTAACGAATAGATTTATAACGAACGATCGGGAATAACGAACACTTTAATTTATGTAAATTAGATTTTACGATCATTTGTAACGAACTTAATGCGAAAAGACTAATCAATTTTAAGTATTAATCAACAAAGACGATAAATAAACTTATTTACTTGCATTAGGCAAACATATGTAGAGACTGATAAGAGAGTTTTAAAAACGCGTCAAGAATTCCATCTGACATGTAATGCTTATCCCTCATTTGTGAAATTTACCACGGCGGCGCACCATAATTTTTAAATACACGCCAACTTATGCATAGTTTTACGTTTACATAAAGTTATCTTTCAATGAGATACGTACAATTTACGCTCTTCGAGATCTATCGAAGGTGTTCGAAGATCACCATTTCATGTATTCAAATGTGTATCTACTTATCTCTGCAGTGTTGTATAGCGATGAGAAGTAATAGAAATTGTAAAAGTAAAATCCCCTGCGAAGGATTTCACTTCGGCGCACTTCGCATTGCAGAAGTTTTGGTAATTTAGTTGGCCTTCAATCACCTTCGGCAGCTTATAAATTTTTCACTTAAAGTCAACTTTATGGTTCACTTCCCTGCATTTAAATAAGCAACAAGCTTACTTCTCTGCTCACTGATGCAACACGAAGCTTGGCTAAGAAAAATTATTTGCACATTTGTATTCTATTTTAATTTGTAGCTCGTATAAGTGCATTTTCTATGATTTTGATACAGTTAACGATCGGTTATAACGAATAAAATGATTGCCATTTCAAAGTTCGTTATAACAGAGTTATACTGTACTTTTAGACATCTAATAACAAGATAAACGTAAACAAATACAATCCCAGAGTTGAACAGAATGAATATAAAACCAAACCAAAATTTTGTAGTTGTCTACTAAAAAATAATCATTATTTATTGGTGTTGAATAACTTTTAGAAGTTGAATAAGTTAACCAGTCCACATCTAGAGTACTACTTTTTTATTAAATTAAGAATATTCTTTATGGGTATTTTATTATCAAAAAAATTATACAATATCGTTTCAATGAGGGTTAGGTGATACGCATGCCTAAATTTCCTGTTGTATATCCGGCTTTCAATTTTACTCTTTCGAATTAAAATACAGATTATAACTTGTTATTAAAAAAATTCATTTCTTACATTTGTTTTTGTTTCAAAAATAAATATAAAAGATATGAAAATTTTTAATGACATGGCTGGTCACATTGTCAACTATCAACATTTTGAATTTTGCCGCTAACAGTTTTCTCTAATAATAGAATAGCCAAGCGCTGGCGCTTTCACCATTTAAGCTATTTATTAGAGACATTGCATTTAAATCTTTGGTTGTATTATCTACGATCTTTATAAAGAAAACATATATTAAAAATGGAGGAAGATACAACTATTTCACCCACCAATTCAACGAATGATTACCATAGATTCTTTCCTCAAATATGTAGAACTTGCTCATTGGTAGTGACGGGCAATTTACGTACGTTTTATATAGATTTCATTAAATTGAATGGAGTGGAAACTACACTCCGTGACAAATTAACATTCTGTTGCCCCGAATTGGTGAGTTTGTTTTATTGCGATGATACATTTTAACTGTTTTTTCAATAGGATCTACGTATTAGTTCACAGGCAAAGTTATGTGCAAACTGTTTTGAAACTATTTACACTGTATATGAATTTACTCATATATTTAACGAAAGTAAAAGTCAGTTTCATGAAAACTTCAGCTTCGCATTTCCAACTGTACAAAATTATGTATTTGAAAATTATCACTGTACTGCTAAACATGAAATTAAAACAGAAGAAGTTGATTTATGTGATCCAGAAAAGGACAATTCAAGCAAGTTAAATCAAATCCAAATTAAACATGTACAATATAATTCTAAAACTAGTACATCTATTCACACTCGAGAAAAACTGTTCAAGTGTTCTATGTGCTATTATAGAAGCCCTACGAAGAATAATTTGGAAACGCATTTTTGTATACATACCAAAAGAAAATTGTTCAAATGTTCTCAATCTAATTATGATTTCAAAAAACATTATATTCGTACCGGCAAAAAACCGTTCAAATGTACTGTGTGTGATTATAGTAGCACTGTAAAGAATAATTTAAAAACGCATTTGCTTATTCATACCGGTCAAAAACCGTTT
The DNA here is from genome assembly GCA_024586415.1 of Phrixothrix hirtus. NCBI lineage: Eukaryota > Metazoa > Arthropoda > Insecta > Coleoptera > Phengodidae > Phrixothrix > Phrixothrix hirtus. The sequence goes on from JAHWXV011180216.1 coordinate 2,763, forward strand.
AAATGTTCACAATGTGATTATAGTAGCACTACTAAAAGTCACTTGCAATTGCACTTGCTTATTCATACAGGAGAAAAGCCGTTTAAATGTTCACAGTGTGATTATAGTTGTAGACAAAATAGTGATTTGACAAAACATTTACGTATTCACACAGGAGAAAAACCGTTCAAATGTTCACAGTGTGATCATAGTTGTAGACAAAGCAGTGATTTAAAAAAGCATTTACGTATTCATACTGGTAAAAAACAGTTGAAATGCACTGTGTGTGATTATAGTAGTGCTACAAAAAGAACTTTGAAAACGCATTTTTTTATTCATACCAGAGAAAAATTCTTTAAATGTTTGCACTGCAATTATAATTGTACACAAAAGACTGATTTGAAAAAACATTTACGCATTCATACTGACAAAAAACTGTCCAAATGTACTGTGTGTAATTACAGTAGCTCCATAAAAAATAATTTAAAGACACATTTGCTTATTCATACTGCTGAAAAACCCTTCAAATGTTCAGTGTGTGATCATAGTAGCACTACAAAAAGCCACTTGCAATTACATTTACTTATTCATACAGGAGAAAAGCCGTTCAAATGTTCACAGTGTGATTATTGCTGTAGACAAAATAGTGATTTGAAAAAACATTTACGTATTCATACAGGAGAAAAACCTTTCAAATGTTCACGTTGTGATCATAGATGTAGACAAAATAGTGATTTAAAAAAACATTTACGTGTTCATACCGGCGAAAAGCGGTTGAAATGTACACTGTGTGATTATAGTAGCACCACAAAAAGAACTTTGAAAACGCATTTTCTTATTCATACTAGAGAAAAATCGTTCAAATGTTTTCATTGCAATTATAGTTGTACACAAAAAGGTGATTTGAAAAAACATGTACGTATTCATACCAGCAAAAAAACATTCAATTGTACTGTGTGTAACTATAGTAGCACTATAAGAAATAATTTGAAAATGCATATTCGTATTCATACTGGTGAAAAACCGTTTAAATGTTCAGTATGTGATTATAGTAGCACTGCAAAATATCACTTACAATTGCATTTGCTTATTCATACAGGAGAAAAACCGTTCAAATGTTTACAGTGTGATTATAGTTGTAGACAGAATAGTGATTTGAAAAAGCATTTACGTATTCATACAGGCGAAAAGCCATTCAAATGTTCACAGTGTAGTTATAGTTGTAGACAAAATGGTGATTTGAAAAAACATTTACGTATTCATACTAATGAAAAGCGGTTGAAATGTACTGTATGTGATTATAGTAGCACTACAAAAAAAACTTTAAAAATGCATTTACTTATTCATACAGGAGAAAAATTGTTCAAATGTTCTCAGTGTAATTATGCTTGTACAAAGAAGAATAATTTAAAAACACACTGTTTTATTCATATCAGAAAAAAATTATTTAAGTGTTTTCAATGTGATTATAGTTGTTTGCAAAAAAGTGATTTGAAAAAACATTTAGATATTCATACTGACAACAAAACTGTTCAAATGTATTTTTTGTGATTATAGTAACACTATAAATAATAATTTGAAAACACTTGCTTATTGATACCAGTGAAAAACAGTGTGTGATTATGATAACACTACAAAAAGTCAGTTGATATTGCGATTGCTTATTCATACACAAGAAAAACCATTCAAATGTTCATAGTGTTGTTATAGCTGTACACAAGAGAGTGAGTTGAACAAACAATTATTTCTTCATACCTGAAAAAATCATTGAAATGTACTGTGAAGTTATAGTAAGCGCTACAAAGAGATGTTTAAAAATGCATTTTGTTGGCCTTAATGTGTTAACCTTCTAAATCCAATTTAGCTAATATAGGTGAAGCAAAAAACAATATAAAAACGTTTATAGTGAACTTATTGTAGTGAAAGTAATACTAGGTCACCTCATCTGAGTTATTTTCTATTTCTAGTTTATACAAATGTATGGAGTTATCTAGAATGTAAATTTTTATGTTGTTTATTGATAAACTGCAACAATTAAGTAAATGCATATTTTTAATTATATAATTATTTTGTGCATTTAGGTGCTTTAACAAAAGTTCTAGCATTTCTATATTGTATGCACTAACCAAAACAAAAATGATGTCAGTGCATTTTAAGTGTTCTATTTATAATTTAAATAGTGCACTGCTGTGGAGCTTTTGTTAAATTTATGATCAAAGTTTACATTTCCATGACACTAGAGCAAATTTTACAGCACAGGGGTGCTATTCTCAAAATCATTCGTAATTTCTCATGTACAAAAATTTTCGAATGGTTAAATTCAACCAAAAGTAATATTTGGTATTTTGGAATGGTACTCGATTTTAATGTCATACACACCTATGAAAAATGTATGTCACAGTAAAATTTTATGTTATAATACGCATGCGCGTATCTGTTGGAAGTAACGAATTTCTATTATGAAATTTCTCATTTCCTTTGTGCATGTTGTAGAAGTAGAAGCATTTATATAGTTGATCCCTCGTGTTAGTTTTCATTTTGTTAATTTTTATAATATAGCCATCATAGTTAATTAGATTATTTTATATATAAAAGTAGATAATGTTCATTTTATTTTTTTATATATTAGGTATATTAAATAATAGATTTATGTAGATTGTTTGCATGTTTTTTCTATTTTATTGATTTCTCTACATTAGCTTTATAACATTTTTCTAAATTTTGTTAACATAGTTCTATCCTAGGTAGCTATCTATCGCTTTGTGGTGTTCAGTTCTATATAAGATGTCAGATCTTAGAAAAATTTTTTACATTATTAGCGAACAAAAATCACTTTTAATCCAAATTATGGATCAAAAGCCCATTTAGTGCAAGTTTCACTTTTAACGATGCCCAAACTGAATGGGAACATGTTGCATTAACTTTAAATGCAATCCCCGGAGCAAAGAAAGATTGGCATCAGTGGCGAAGGGTACGTTACAATTTTACTGCAGTAGTGTTTGTAATGTCCATATTTTAGTCTTGGCAGGATCTGAAAAGCAAAACAAAAGCAAGGTGTCCACTAACCGGAAAAATGACGTGATTTTACTTTAATCGGGAAATATTCGCGAAATAGACATAATTTTCAAATAAAGTCGGGAATTTACTGCTTTTGTTCATCATTACGATAAATTAAAACCTAGCTTAACCGTGTTGAACAGAAAAATTGTTTTGTTTGTACGTAAATACGCCGCAAACGCGAACTCGACTTTAAATGTACTTACTAAAAGTTAAATCTGGTAACATACCCTTTTAATTAGACTTCGTTCTTTAACGATTTCCAGCAGTGTACTTCACAGTTTGTTGGTGCTTACAATAATATTAACAGTTGTTTAAATTATTTTATTGTATAGCAATAAGAAAGTTTTATTGTTGTTTTTAGGAAGTAAGTTCAAAATTTTTATTTACGTAGTAGATATAATAAAATAATCGTCGTTTGCTAAAGTAGGCACTTAAATAATACGTTAAAAATGGAATCATTTATTTTTCATTAAAAATAATTATAACAAATATTTATTAAAATAAAACTCTTCAGCATAATAAAATTCGTCGAAATACTGAAACTTCCAGCTGATGTCACATATTTGTAATCAGATAAATTTATAGATCAAATCATGCAATGTACAGTTTACACATGAATATATGCTAATACAGGTTTAATTCATATACAGATGTTTGAGAGTCGATGCGTACTATGGCGATCTCAAAACGGTAAGAGATGCAAATCCCGTAAAAATTTGGGCAAATTTGCACATTCTAATGTAGTTTCAGGATTTTAGGAATAATTTAATCGATTTTTAGTTGTTTTCAAAATTGGATAAAAATGGATTTATCTCAAAATCGTTTTTTATTAATAGGTACCTAGCTTTATTTTGATGCTACATAACATTCTTATTTCTTATGCAAACCATATCTAATTATAAAATATTTGAATAATCATTTTAAATGTAGTTTCAACTATTGTAACAGTGTAACTTAATTGCACTCATATTTAGAAAAATTAAATATATTTTTTTAATGCTGAAAGGGCCAAATATTTTAAAATCAACTACGGTTTTCATAAGTACCATAGATAAAAGACATTTTGATTAATGCAAAATTATTCTACATAAAACAGTGCCGTATAAATGAGTAATGTATATTTTATTTTTATTTTTGTTTTCGTCCAAAATTTTTAGATGTCAAAATTTTAGTGGAAATATACTTTACGGGTCCTCTGCGTACCAAAATCATGTTTTTGGGAATTGGTCTGTGTGTGTCTGTCTGTCGGTGAACACGATATCCCGAAATTGAAAAGTCGTAGATAAACAAAATTGTATTTGTTTATACCCATCTGTGCACGTGATGGCAACAATTTCACTAAAATCGAATAACCGGAAGTGACACTTTACTCTTGCCATTTTTTGGTTTTCGAGATTTTCTCAAAATCGGCTCCAACGATTTATTAAAATTTATTATATTTCTTTGACATTTAATGTTCGTTCATATAATCTAGGCAGTTTTTGAGTAAATTTTCTGTAAATCGAGTAACCTAAAGTACTTAAAGTATTAGTTGGGAATAACGTATCTCAAAAACTAAGCTTCATATAGAAATGAAAAATTATATTTAAATTTTCTATCTTCTGCACATAAGACGGCAAGAATTTAGTTGAAACGGAATGACCAGAAGTGCCATTTTATTCTTGTGATTTTTAAGTTTTTTGCGATTTTCTTGAAAATGACTATAACAATTTTATTAAAGCTATCTATGGCTCTTATGTCTGACGCCCTTTTTCGTGAACTCCGCGGTTTCTCTGAAAAAATATGCTGAAGTGAGTTATCAGAAAAGATCTCTGGAGTTAAGTAGCATTTTGGGTGTCCAGTAACTTGGATGGGTGACCATTCCAATTATCGTTTCCAAAATAAATGTAAATAAAAGGTGTATATTTATGAAATGCGGATATTTTTAAGGAGAAACATGTTAATTTGAAGTGAATGGTTAAAGATATTTATTTAAAGTATGCGGCATTGGACGCTACAATATCTTCCCATCTTTCTGACAAAAGATGGATTCCGCGGCGATAGAAACTTTCAACTTTTGAAGCCAACTATGAATCGACCCATTTTTTCACTTTTTCGAAATTAGTGAAGTGCTGCTTAGCCAATCCGTGCGCCATTGACCGGAACAAATGATAGTCCGAAGGAGCAATGTCCGTCGGGTGAGGTAGCACATGCTAATTCAATTCTTTTAAAGTTTCTTTAACAACTTTTGTGGTGTAGGCTGGTGCATTGTTATGTAGCAAAATCACTTTTCCATATTTTTGGGCCCATTCCAGGCGTTTTGTGATCAATGCACGGTTGAAATTGATCGTTTGTTTTGTGTAGTGAGTGACATTAACCATTTTACCAGATTTGAGAAGTTCATAATAAACAACATCCGTTTGATCCCACCAAACACAGAGCATTATATTCTTTCCGGAACGATTTGGTCTAGCAGCCATTTTGATGGTTGACTTGGATCAACCCATGATTTTCTTCATTTGGGAATCTCGAAATATATCCATTTTTCATCACCTGTGACAATTCGATACAGAAAATTCTTCCGTCGATCTATTTTCAGCAGAAGTTCGTTGGTAACTTTTTGATTCTCCATGTGGCTTTCAATTAAACTGTGTGGTACCCATTGTCCATCTTTTTGGATCTTTACCATTGCATGCAAACGCTTTTGTCACATTTAATACTTCCGCCGATTGTGATTGAATTTGAGTGAAGTTTTCATCCAAAAATGCTTGCAACACTGTATCATCAAATTTTTTCGGTGATTTTCCCTTAGTTTTGTCTTTTACATCAAAATCATCAGTTTTGAATCGATTAAACCAATGTTCACAAGTGTCTTGAGATGGTGCATGTTCGGCGTACACTTGTACAAATATTTGATACGTTTGAGCAGTAGTATTCTTCAAAATAAAGTAACTAATTAAAACCTCATGCAAATGGTCTTTTTTCGGTACAAAATTTAACATTTTCAAAGTAAAAAAGGAATATGTTTACACTCACAATTTTCCACATGTATGGTTTTGTAAGTTAGGAATAGCAAAACAAAATACTATATATGTCAAATCACCACACTTAAGAATATATGTATGGTACCATCTGTTAAGAAAATCCGCATTCCATATATTTACACCTTTTAATATTTTAATAATTTGCGTATATTTACATATCTATATACATAAGAGAAACTAGTGTGTTGTCTCGCATTAGATTTTTTTAAAAAGATAGGTAATAACCAAAAAATCGTTCTCCAATAAATCCTTTGTCTTCATTTAGAAGATTGGTTGAATTTTTTTTGATATTCTAAAATTATATTTGAACTCACAATGTTACCCCATTTAACTAACTCTATGTCTCTTCTCATTTACAAAATACCCATAGTGAACATCGAATATCAGATACCTCTTATAATCATATTTCATCGAATAAATAAATTAAAATAAAAAGGAAATTTTTAGGGGAACGTAGCTATAATAATGTTCAAACATAGGGAGAAGCATTTTCAGTCTGCTTGGAAAGGCGAATTTTCTTGGATTAGTGAAAGGAAACATAAACGCTATGCAACATGCAATCTTTGTAAGAAAGACTTTTTATTCGGATCGATAGGCCGCTCAGCCATCACTGGTCATGGCAGAGGTCGAAAACATAAAGAATATAATAACAATGTGCTGAAGTCTATTCACTTAAAAACCTTTTTAACAATAAATAACAATATAGTTATTTCACCGCTACCAATTTCAGAACCCATTATCACAAAAAAAATGCTGATATGTATTCATCATTAAAAACACTTTCCAAATTTATCGTAATTTATCGCAAAGGATGAAGTAACAAAAGCAGATGCACTGTGGTGTTTACATACAGTCTTTGCCCATAATTCTCTTTGAAATTCAGAGGTCAGCGTAAAAGTGTTTAAAGAGATGTTTCCTGATGGTAAAGTGGCAGCTAAAGTGAAATTAGGAAGAGAAAAAATATCATATATAATTATTTACGGTTTAGCTCCTTATTTTAACAACACCTTACAAGAATCAATAAAAAATTTAACTCATATGTTGTTCGTTTTGATGAAAGGTTTAATAAAATTGCACAAAAATAGCAAATGGATTTGCAAATACGTTTTTGGGATGAAACTCAAAATCAAGTAACTACTCGTTACTTTACATCAATATTTTTAAATCGCTCTAAAGCTGAAGATCTCCTTAGTTCTATAAAGGAAGGATTGAGTGATATGAATCTTTCAAAAATAATTCAGTTTTCCATGGATGGGCCAAATGTAAATAAAAAAATCTGGTGTGAAACAACACACGACTTTCTCTTATGCACATATGCCAATAGTGTCCACAAATCCTTACACTATTCCCTACGTTTATTTTGGAAACAATAATTGTAACGGTCACCCATCCAAGTTACTGGACAGGCGAAAGGCTACTTAACTCCGGAAATTTTCTCTGATAAATTG
>JAHWXV011181145.1:0-11822 GCA_024586415.1 Phrixothrix hirtus
CAACGAATGCAACCTAAGAAATTAAAAGTCACTACATTGAATTTTTATATACAAGGTAAACAAAATTTTATAACTAATATTTTAATGCGTGCGCCGACAGACCCTATTATTCTCAATACTCATTTAATAAACAATTAAAGCTATTAATCTTTTTAACTTTATTTTTTTTGTTAGTGTATCTCATCCTTTCATGTCATTTGATAGTACGTTTTGTTCTACGTAATGTATTTATTGATACTAAATTGTTTAGCGTTGAGTTAACGTTGTACTGTACCGGTTGTATACGAGGTATCATCGAATAATTCTAGGTTACCTTTGATCTATAAAAAGCAATTCAGATATCCTTTCTGATTGTCAATGCGTCCCTAACCAGGACATACATTTACTGTTATTATTTCTTTTATTTTATTTGTTTATATGATATTACGCAACTTGTGAATATTCTACTGGGTGTTTGAATAAATACCTACTTACTTGTTGAATTATCTTGTTGTAATTTCACAGAGCTTCTTTCTACCTAATTTACTTTCTTTAGGTTTTCCTAGGTCTACAGTTCCAGATGCTGAGTTCCTGTTGCAAATAAGTTTATCTTAAGTGAATATCTTGTCGTTCATGTATTCCTTGCTACTATAAAGGTGAACGACTGGCGCCCTACTTATTCTCTACTTTACTTTATTTTTATCTTAAGAAGACGTCGACTTAATTGAAGCTAAAAGGTATACACCCAGAAGTACATTTTATAAACAACTTTTTACCATCATTGGCTGCACCATACCCCCCCTAATCTACCGCTTTGCTACTGAGATAGATTTCGTGGCACGCTGCAGTGTGGGAAGAATCATTATCGTGATGTAGTACAATTCCCTTCTTTGGCACTTTATTAAAGACTTCTGGCAAACAGTGTTCGACGTACCATTTAGCTGTGACAGTCTTCTGCTTCTCTAGCCTAATAGTGCTCACTAGACCGGTACTTCTAAAAAACACAGCGTACATTACTTTCTTCTTTGCTCGCTGCTTTCTGATTATTGTTGGTGTGGCCTCGTCTTCATGGATGCATACGTGGCTCTCTTGTCGAGTTGGCATGCCGAAAAATGGCATGTAGGTTTCATCGCCTATTACAATTTTCGACAAAATTTGGTGTCCGCCATTCTTATACAGTGTTAGTGTTTCGTGGCAAAGTCGTACTCGTTCTGCTTTTTGAAAATCTGTAAGATGATGAGGTACAAAACGACTTATGACTTTTTTCAGATGAAGGTGGTCGTGTATTATTGTTTTCACAGATGAAGATCCAATCCCCAGTTGAGCTTCTATCACAGCGTAACTAGTTCTGTTATTTCCTTCTATAATCTTCTTCACGGCAGCAATATTTTCCTCTGTCATAGCGGTAATCGGAGGGCCTACGCCTTTCTGGTGATCAACTGTAGTTCTTCCACGTTTGAATTCCTTGTACCATCTGTAAATTCTTATTAAGGAAGGGGCCTGATCGTCAAATGTTGATTTCAAACTTTCTTCGCAGTCATACGCACTTAAACCTTTCTTAAAGTCATAATAAATCATTATGCGAAATTGTTCTCGGATTAATTCTATATTTTTACTACGCTTGCGAAACTTAAAACTATCACTCTCTAATGGCATTTAAGATAAATTAGCAAATGAAGCGGAAAATGTCAAGTAAAGAGTTGCTTTTATTCCATGACTTACCTCATTTCTTCATTCTCAATAATAATGGCTTGTCTCTCGTATAATGAATTCCATAATAGTATTGACGTAATTTTTCGAATGAAAGGCAGTAAGTGGGTTTAGCATGAACCTTAGCAATACTAGATTTGAGGTGGATATTCCGGAGAAATAGAGCGCTCATGGATATTAGGTTCAAGGTATACAAAGTAGCAAATACTGGTTACTTTGGTACTCTTGTTATAACCGAGTTGTACTGATTTACTAAATTTACATAGAGCTAGTATTCCATTAACTGCATTACAAATTACATGTTTTAAACACTTATTAGTTTCTGCTTAGTTTTCTTGAACATTCAGGATATTCAAGGATTCGTTTTCTGCATATAGAAAATGAAATTCGAATTTTCGAATTTGAACAAGTATGATAAATTAAGAAGTAAGTACTACTTGACGTTTAACATGATAAATTATAATAATATTGATTTTTCTCATTTTTCCTAAATGTCTGAAATACTTTAAAATAATTAAGAAAATCAGGAAAATTAGAAATTAAGAAATCGAGATTATTTAAAAGTATTTCAAATAGAAAATAATGTAGGCTAAATTGCTGGATAAAAGAAAACAATGTTACAATAAGTTCAGAATAATATGTTTAGTCATAAGTAATAAGGTCAAGGAATTTGTTGGCACACAAGATCAGCGAAACATTAATTGCAATTATAATAAATTATTTCAGAAATCACTGAAAATCTGAGTAATGTAGAGAAGTAAGATGAGAAGAATTAGGAATTAAAAGAGGAAAAATCTCTGGCAATAATTTAAGCTAAATTTGAACTTTGAATTATTTGAAACATAGAAATTATCAGTAGGCAAGAAATTCATTTGTAAACATGTTGAAAGACCGCGCGAAGCGACACAATCAGACCTAGGTTAGAGAATTGTATATAAAGTTAAGTTTTTGTTTTTAATAAAAATTCTGTTAAATGGTTCATTGCTGTTTAATTAAAGTCACGCTGATCACTTGAGTAAAATCTTGATGGTCAGCACATCTTCAATTCCAAGTCGCAAATACGATTATTCTTAAGGCTTAGAACAAGTTAGGGATGAAAACGGATGTGCATAAGAAGACAAGGAATTGTTATTCTGAAGCACATTCTTACTTTTAGGGTACTAAACCTATCACCAAACCATGACTATTTTTAATTTATTTAAATCAAACTGTTTCAAAACTAATTGTAAAAATAAACTCGCACCAAATGGTTTCAGCTTGCAGAAAAAAAATTTAAACAGTCAAAAGTAAGCATAAAACGAAACAATTTTATGGTATTACATATTATTTTTTCCTATTTACTAATTAGTCTAAAAATCCTTATCTGCAGAATTATCTAAAATTATTTGCTATAATACATTCCGTTTTTAAAAATAAAAACTTCCCTGCAGTTTTGCTTTTCGTTAATCATAGAACTTGTGGTTCTATAGCGAGACCATCGATAGCTTAACAGGCCGGAAGATAGCAAAAGGTGTGTCACAGTCGCTAGGAAATACTTTATTACAAGTTAAATAACAAACGGAATAGAAAATCTTTGTTTTGAACTATAATAACAATTTTTATTAGGGCATAATGTAATATCAATTATACACAAAAGAAAATGCGATACAAAACCTAGAAAATAACAAAACTAAATAGTATAGGTAGATAAATTTTAACATCAAGAATATTTAAATTACGGACATTTCGTTAAGGTTCTCTGTAATTAAGGTATTATCAAACATTGATTAATATGAAGTGGTACCTTAATAACAGTTGGCAAATTATTATTTCAAACAACTTTAATTATTATTAAACTTGATTGCTTGAAAATAATTAGTAGGTACTACTAGAATATTCCATGCCAACGCATACGTTCATTTATTTAATATGATGAAAACAATTTGGACGTAATTTTCCGATATCTCAAAAACTAGGAAATACAAAAAAATTAGCACCTGCCGTCATATTACTGGCTATTTTTGAACGAATCTGTTGTATACACTCGAATTTGACACCCATTGGATAAAATCTATACTATACTTAAAATAATCACTGTATTTCGAGGGTTGTTGATTTTCCTGATTTTGTGTTAAACAATTCGTCATTATTTTTCATTTAAAAATAATTATTCAGTAATATATTGACCATTATATTAAAACATTTTGAGTAATGGTATTTAAAGTAATCTAAAGTTTACAAAAATCATCGCAAAAAACATAATTTTTCTTTAAAATTTTTTAAATGCATGTGAAATAATATTAATAATTTAATAAAACTAATTGGTATTACACCTCAAATCACAATATAATATAATAAAGATGCAATTAACGTTTATTTTATGGGGTTTCTTTTATATAAATAATGCAGAAATTAGCCTAGTCGGCTGGTTGCAATGGTAACACGGTTGTTTTTTTTTTTGAATACTTATATGACACTTCAATTAAAAGGTATCTTAATTCTGAATATGGCTTGTAAGTTTGATGAAGTTTGGCCGATTCGTTTAAGACTGGAAACACAAAACAATAGATATGCACTGTGCAAAAAAATCTGTAAACACCGGAATATAACCGACAGTATTAATGTCCGGAAACGTTAATTCAATCATTTAGATAGCAAGCAGCGTTTGAAGCAGGGCAGTCAGAAAGTTTCGGGAATTCCCTTGTAGATGGGGAATTAGAAATAAAATAGTGCGCGCATTATTGCGATGGGGAGTTAAGTACGTCTGCTTGCAATTATGTTCTTGACGTGTCGCTAGTCTTCCTTTTGAGTCGGTCGTGAGTGTTGGTCATTCGTTGCAATGTTGCAGTTGACTAACATGCGAATATCAAGTTTTGTACTAGCTGGGAAAATCTGCTTCAAAAAATCTATTGACATCAGGACAGTCTATGGCGGTTTTGCAAGTATAAGAATGCCATGAAACATATGATTAACGTACCGGATGGACTGTATCATTCAGAACCGAAGAAATTATTGGAAAAGTACGAGTACTAATTCGATCTAATTATAGAATGGATATTACGAAGCTGGAACAAGAAGTAAGTGTCTTTAACGCATCCACTCATACGATTTTGTCCAACGATTTAACGTGCCAGTGCGAGGTTTGTTCCGAAGTAGCTGACAACAAACCAATGGGATATTATACATTGGTCGTTGAAGATCTGTATGAGAATATTACGTAAGACCTGAATTTTTCAATAAGATCGTTAGTGGGGGCGAGTTTTGGGTATTCGCCTATAAGCCGGAGATGAATATGCTGTTATTGGAATAGCAAACAGCGTTGTCTTTCAGACCACAGAAATCACGCCTCGTTAGATGCTAGGAAAACGTGATGCTCATTTCTTATAACATGAGTTCGTTTCATCTAAGCAAACTATTACCGGTCATTCTTATGTGCAAGTTCTTCGATTCAATAGAAACGAAAAAGTAACGAGGGCATAATAACACATCGAGCCACACATCACTTATACAACAATTCCTCACCAAAAAGCGTTCTTGTGATCACTCAACCACTTTACTCTTATAATCTCGTTCCAAGGGACCTTTGGCTAATCGAAACTCCGAAAATGAGAAGCAAGAGAAAAATGTATCCTAATTATTGAATTTCAGACATTAACTAACAAAATTAAATAAATAAATGCGAGCATTGATCGAAAGTTCTGATATAATTATAAAACATGTTCTCAGAATAACTACAGACAAACAATAATAAATAAGTTTAATCATTTAATAAAGAAACGTAAGAAAAATATTTACCTTGTTTTAAAACAAGATATGAAATTTTTTTCAAGTTCTAATTTAAATTAATTTACTAAAACTGAAGCTATCTTATAGACAAATACACTATCAATAGAATTCAACGACTGGGAGATCTCTCATTAATAAATTATTTTAAACTATAACAGTATGTACTTTTTATAGGCGACGGTAATAGGAATAATTAAAAGTAAAGCATAAATAAATCTACACTAACCATTACTTATTAAATTTAAGTTCAATAGTAATAAATAGCATTATCTCAAGTACAAAGTTTAATACATTTCGTATGTTAATCTTTAAGTTATCACAATTTAATTTAACGCTGGTTCCACTTTAAATCAAATTTTATGAGTAAACATTGAAGTGACACGTGGCTGAAATGAACAAGACAGTTTCCAGGGACTGGGTGAAGCATGCGATGATGCAGTGTTGCCGTACCGTACAGTTATGCAATAGGTAAAAATGTTTCGTGAAAATAAAAATGCTGTCTAAGGTTCAGGACGATCAGCAACTAACAACAACGTAATTGAACCCCAGGCTGTCCTGGTGGGAGTAGATTATCAATAGACTGTGCGCGGCTTAACTGCAAAAGTAAGGGTATTCCACAAAATTGAAATACACGTACTAAAAACATTCTAGGATTCTGTACAATTTCAGCGCGTTAGATCCCCATTAAATCTAATGAAACAACAGCTTCGGTATGCATCTGCAAAAAATTTACTGAACCGTTACCAGAGAGAAGGTGAACACTTTCCTGGAGGGAAATTCAATGGCTGGAAGTGCCCAAGTGGATCTCGTCCAAAGAAAATTCTATCTGCACATGTCAGTGATATGAAGGTGATGTTTATTGCAGCGTATAATATCCATCGGATAATGCTGCACCATGATGTGCCTTACATGAAAACCGTTGTTTGAGCTTACTACCGCGGGTTATTACAACACCACCTAACGCTGTAATAGGTTTTCTGCGTAATTGGGGATAGGATATAAAGGATGTTCGGGATATATAAGCAGATACATCTCGGCATGTACGGGAAAAGACGTTTACAAACTTTGTGTCTAAATTGTATAATTTTCAAAATATTTGTAATTAAAGTTTAGAGTTCGTACCTGCAATTTAATCTGTCCGATTGTGATTGTTCGGTATACTATTCAACAAGTGTAACGACCGTTCAGTTTGTGATATACATATGGCATTGATGATGCGTACTAGGTACTAATAGGTACTAGATATAATTTAAAACTAGTGTAAGTATACTTTAACGACAAATTTAATTATTAATAAAGATTTTTAATCAATATTTTATGTTTAAGCAGACTAAGATTACTATATCTGCATATTTATTAATTATATAACATGCAGATTAATTTCAGATGTTCTTATAGAAATTACAGGTGGGTCATTTATACAAGGCACGAATCAGAAATTGATAACTTTAATGTCTACATTTATCATAAGAAAATATTCGAAACGATTATTAACTAAATTTCTTAAGAGAAATATTTAAAAATGGTCATAATTTAATCCCAAATTCCAATAAGAATAACATCTTTTTTTATCAAACTGCGAACAATACGGACATCAGCATTTAGTTATTCTACAGAATTAAATGCGGTTCAATATTTCAAATAATTATTCCATAGTCATGATGTAACGAAAGCATATTTACCTTCGATAAAACATCACCATTAATTCTTATTTTTATAATTAATAAATATTAAATTTATAAGAAGAGAAATAAGTCTAAATACATAATTTTAAAAATCTGGCGTGAGACAACACACGACTTTCTCTTACGTACATAGATATACAAATAAGCAAATATTCACAAATACTTAAAATATTATTTACGTCTATTTAGGGAACGATAGTATTAACGACCATCCATTCAAGTTACTGGACACGTAAAACCTTGCTTAATCCCAGAGATTTTATCTGATAACTCGCTTCAACGCATCTTTTCAGGAAAACCTCTAAGTTCACGTAAAAGAACGTGAAGGACATAAGAACCGAAGTTAGTTTCAAAAAAATTGTTAGAAACGTTTTCGAGAAAATCGCAAAAAACTTAAAAATCTCAAGAATAAAGTGGCACTTCGGCTCATACGATTTGAACTAAATTCTTGTTATCTCATGTATAGAAGATACAAAACATAAATATTGTTTTTGATTTTCATATAATGACTACTTTTTGAGAGGTACGTTGTTCACAAATAGTACCGCAAGTACTTCCGGTTACTCAATTTTCAAAAATTAATTAGATAAACTCCTTAGTTAATGTAAAACTAAATTAAATATCTAAGAAGTATACGAAGTTTTAAAAAAATCGTTAGAGCCAATTTCAAGAAAACCGTGAAAATGAAGAATTCGGAAAATATTTAAAATTGACAGAAATAAAGTGCTACTTCCGGTTATTCGATTTTAATCAAAATTTTGATTTTGCGTAAAAAAGCGATTATGAGCACAAATATAAATTTCCATTTAGTTAGAGTTATAAGTTTCATAGTTATTACATTCAGAGTTAACAGTGAAAGTACTTCCGGTTATTCGATTTACAGAAAATTTTCTGAGTAACCGCCTAGATTATATCAAGGCATCTTAAATGCTTAAGAAATACAATAAATTTTAAAAAAATTGTTAGAGCCGATTTTGAGAAAAATGAAAAATTTGAAAAATGTCGAAAAATAACAGAATAAAGGTGGTACTTCCGGTTATTCGATTTTAAGCAAATTCTTGATTTAGCACACTAAGGTGATTGTAACCTTAAGTATAAAATTTGATTTAGTTAGGGTTTTCAGTTTCATAGTTATTTTATTCAGACTTAAAAGCGAAAGTACTTCCGATTACTCGACTTACGAAAAATTTTATACGAACCGCCTAGATTATATGATAGGGCATTAAATTTTTAAGAAATATAGTAATTTTAAAAATAATCGTTAAAGCTGATTTCGAAAAAATCTCAAAAAATGAACACAGTAAAATGCGGCGATGGACAAAAACGCAAATATAAAACTTTGTTATTGTGGGACTTTTGGTTTTCGAGCTATCGTGTTCACAGACACGCATACACATACAGACAAATTTTTAAAAACATGATTTTCCTACTCAGGGGACCCGAAAACGTATATTTCCACTAAAATTTCGACATCGAAAATTTTGGTCGAAAACAATACTTTCTCTTTTACTTATATTTCATATAGGGTAAGACAAAGTAAAAACAATATGTTGGAATTTTTACGTTAATAACAACTGATTCATTTATTTCAGAAAAACAAAGGAATTGTACCAAAAAATAATATGCTACACAGCAAACAACAATGTGCTTTTGTGTGTTAAATACAACATACAATTGCACGTAGGTTATTACAGGTCCGGATTTGTAATACATTTTTACGCGAAAACTTTTGTATCAGATTAAGAATTTTTACAGATTTATATTCACTAAGAGCCCCTATACTTGTGTGATAAATAATTTAACATATATCCTGCACACCCTGTACTTTACTATCTAACGTATTCACCTACGGGTCAATGTAATTACGATCATTACGCATAAATGAAAGAACTACTTCTCTGAACGCATTAAGAAACAAGAGAAATTAACATCCATACCACAGGAAATTAACAAATACACTGACTTCCATTAAAATCTTAACACACTGAACTTGTTGACCAATTTTAATGAAAGTTTCAGAGAAAGTGTCTATTTTGATGAAACAAAGTAATGATTAAAGTTTGTATAAAATCTATCTATCGGTTGTTGTTATTTTTTTAAATTTGTTTGCATATAGTAACAATAAATTTTATTAAATAAAACAACCGGTTTATAATAACTGTCAATTTTTTGAATTGTTTATTCATTATTGCCGTCTGAACATTTAAGGATCCCACGAGTGCGTCAACGTGAAATTTATCACCAATTAGATTATTTTGAACGTGGCCGTATTATTGGCGTGAGAGAGGAGGCCGGACTTTCGCTGAGAGTTACTGCTATCCGCGTAAATGCAATGTGACAACGGTAGTGAGATATTGATCCATGTGGTCTGAAGAAGGGGCTTAACAACGTCATCCTAGATTTGAACGTCTTCGAGGGACCAGAATTCGTAAAGAACTTTATTTAAGACCTTTGTCCACAAGAGACAGATTTTTCACAACTCGGTCAATTGTAATAGACTGAATGGGAGGTGAAGGACGCAGAATAGCACTGTCACTGTTTATCGCCGGATAAAATTTTATGGACTGCATTCAGACCGTCCATTTTGTCTGTCTCTGGCCCCCATCACCGTGCTCGCAGACCAGAATGGAGCAACGAAAGAGTGAATTGGCTCCAACTTGTGTTCAATGGTGAGTCTAGATTTTGTTTGTGAGCCCACGATGATCGTGAGGGTTCAGGCGGACGCGTTGATAACGCAAGAGTTCAATTTTGCTGTGGAATGCAACACAGCCTTCACACTAGGAATAATGATATGGGGTGTAATATTTTATGGTAACGGATACACTTGGTCTTCATTTAACGCATCCAGCTATATTGCCAATGTGAATGATTTTGTTGCACTTCCATATCTTCGGGGGTTGGAAAATCCCATTCTCTAACTAGAAAATGCGCACTCACGTACGGTACGGGCTACAACTTGGAAAAAGGTAACATTGTCGTTCTCCGATTACCTTCGCGGTCACCTACGACTTGTACCATCTTCGGCTGCGTATTGAAGAAGCTTGGAATTATATACCACAGGCCGATATTGATCACTTCATTGACATCATGACACGCCGTCTAAATGAGTGCACAGAAAATCGAGGCGGAGCAACTCATTATTGAATAAAGCTTTTCTTATTTCTGTTGTTTTGTAATCAAATTTTAATAGTTTGTTTGTAGTGATAAATTATATTGTTTGTAAGGTTTGTAGATGTTGCGTTTTTTTGGAACTCAGTATATTAACATGCTAATGGTGTACGACGCCTGTGATAAGTGTGGCATACGTAGAACGACATTAAATTGATACAATTTAACTGCTGTTTACTCTGCCACTAAAATCAATTACGAATGATAGCAGTGTTGCCACTAATTTCGGTCCAACCCTAGTATATTTAAAAGCCTAAAATTGTTACATAACTATGTTTCCCAATTCTTGGAATCCTTTAAACAAAAATTTGCAAGGGAACTACGCGAAGTGTCCCCCGAGGGTTTTGAAAAAATTTTGCATACAGATTCTTTGGGTGAAGCTAAGGACACATATTTTTTATATCTGCTATAAATCTTAGTTAAGGAGTGAAAATCACATTCAAAGTTTCACGTTTTTCGTTTTTGCTAAATAACTCAAAAACAAAAGGTCGTAGAAAAATATTATAAATTGACGCTACATCTGTTTGTTTATGTACTTTTACCCTAGCTATACAGTTTGTGAAGTCTTAGCCAGTCTATCCTTCCAACCATTGACAGATATCGATCTTTTTTTGTATGATTACTAGCCTAGTGATTACAATACTTAAATCATTAAAATATAAGTATGCATTTCAATTTCCGCTGTCTACTCGTTTGAACATAATTAAAAATTGAATTTCATTCAAATACCATCTAATCTTCCGTTTATCTAAGGGATATATTGTCTTTTGTAACCAATTATTTTAGTGTATCTCGTACATACAAAATTAATATTTATAAAACCCAACGCTTTTATATAATTCAATTTCAGTAACATAATACAATTACGTCACTTTGTAGGCAAAATATAATACAACTTGTTATTACATACATTCTTGAAAGTCAAGATGTAGACAATATTCTCATAAAAATTACAGTCGACCAATAGTTCGAGTAGTAGTGTACTTCGTGAACACAGTAACAAATGCAATACGTTTCTGGGAAATTGTAATAATGAGAAACAGGCAGGAGTTGCGTCGCTGGTGATATTAGCTTTAGTAGAAAACTGTGAGTAAAGTAACGTATTTCAAAAGGTTCCAAAAACATCGCTTGATTTTATCAAGGGGGGGGAAGGAGATGCAGGGGTTTTAAGTTGATTAGTAGTTGAGTACGAACGACCTGAGTAAACAGTGTTAAAGAAGAGTATTACGTGCTGGTTTGGTGGTGCTTTCTTTCTTTTTAGAAAATTATTATGGGCGTTTATTGAAGTATTCAGTACCGTTAGTCAAATAAACAAGACCTAATTATCAGCTGGTGTTCCGTACATAGATCAGAATGGACCTAGTGTTCGTTAAGCTAATGTTTATGTTGTTTTAGATTGTAAGTGGCCTTAATTTGTATTTTCTTATGTGTTGACTGAATTTCTACATGTATTTATTTGTGTATTTTATGCCAATTAATTTTGATATAAAGATGTTCTTGTGTCCGAAATTCTAA
>JAHWXV011181484.1:0-20877 GCA_024586415.1 Phrixothrix hirtus
TTTGTTTACCAACATTGAACCACAGGTTATCACATGTCCGTTCATCTACTTGTACTAACGAGTTAATTTTAGATTAATTATTAAATATGACGAAAAAAATTCTCATAGCGTTTGGCGTCATTAACTAACCTAATTAAAAAAAGTAATATAAATATACATGAACATACCGGGTGTTAACATAAAGTACTAAATAAAGTGTTCGGAAAAGTTAAATCATTTTAACGTATAACTAAATTATACTGTACAAAAAAATCGCCTATTAGGTGAAAAAGAAATTAATTATGATTAACAGTAAGAAGATTTTGGCGTTAATTTCAGGTACACGTTACAAAACTACCACGTGCAATTTAAAACTTTACTAGTTATGGATATTCAATTTTTAAATTCTTCAATCACGGCTAGCTTGATTTGTTGATATGTTAATTTGTATTCCATTGAATGCAAAATTTAATTTCCTTTCGATTTTGTTAAGATATTAGTAGGTCTATCTGTAACATTTTGGGAGATTCCCTTCTATTTTCTAATTATTTTGCAGTTCATACGTGTTGGGAAGCGAAGACCACCTTCTTTTATCAGGTTTAAGACTGGCATCATTGTTACTGGTACTCGTATGCTTAAAAAGTAGCCAACAAGACACCACACGACAACTAGAAACAAAAAAAACACAAACAAGAACAAAGACTCAAAAACCATTACATTAAATGTTCAAAATGTTGTCCGTTTTGGGCAATAGACAAGTCAAATCGTTTTTGCAGAGACTATTGTACGTTGTTGAGCGTTTTTGGACTAATTTCTCGAAATGTTTCGATGGCGCATGTCTTCCGCTGTAGTTGGTACTGTTGCAAAAACTTTACTTTTTATGAATTCCCATAAAAAGAAATCGCAACTTTTAAGATCTGGTGATCTTGGCGGCCAACTAATGGACCCTCCACGTTCAATGCAGCGATCAGGATAAACATTCAAAAATTGAGGAACTTCGGTAGTAGAGTATGGCGGAGCCCCATCGTGTTGAAACCACATTTCTCAACAAGTAGCCAAGGGGACATTTTACAACAGTTCGTATAAATTATTATGAAGGAACTGGAGATAAATTCTACCCGTCAAATGCTGGCCATGAAAGAATGGACCTATGATATGTTCCAATAATCCCCGCCCACACATTCACAGACGACCTGTACTGGCTACTTGCTGTAACGAATCGGTGAGAATTCTCTGTCATAGTAATGGAGATTATGACGATTCACAAAACCATTTTTATACAATATGGCTTCATCAGAAAACA
Source organism: Phrixothrix hirtus (assembly GCA_024586415.1). Classification (NCBI taxonomy): domain Eukaryota; kingdom Metazoa; phylum Arthropoda; class Insecta; order Coleoptera; family Phengodidae; genus Phrixothrix; species Phrixothrix hirtus. Next base: position 1,283 of record JAHWXV011181484.1, read on the forward strand.
TTACTTCATTAATAAAATTTACGTCACGATTAATTCTTTGAATCGCCCATAGACAAAAAAGCAATCTTTTTTCGAAATCTCTTGCATGGAGTTTTTGATGCAATTGTATACGATTGGGATGGTATTTGTGGCTCTTTTAAGTCGTATACATCGAAGATTTGCTGATATCAGTAGCATTAGTAATTTCCCGCATATTGGACTCTGGATTGTCCTGTAGGTACACTTAATAATACCTGCAACTAATTTTCGTACGTTAGTACAGGATGGTTACGGTTTCGTTTTGAAAATTCAACGGATTTAGTATTGGATGCCCTCTTATGTGGATGCCTTTTATCTGGACACCGCCGTGCGTAAACTCTTTGGGCTAATAACGCGTTTCTCTTAAATTCTCCGAGAACGAAAACCATATTTACTAATTCTTCACGTGTAAGCGACATTGTTAATTGTATAAATAATACTCGAAGTTAACAAGGCACAACAACAAAATCACACTTAAAATAATTTGTGTGACACACGATGCTTTAACAGTATTGTCATACCCTATTAAAACTTTCAAAACACGGCTTTCTCGTCAAAAAATGCCAGTGAAAGGTCATTTTCGCTAAAAGACTAGAAAATCAAAAGTATCTCACTAACATCTTAACAAAAATCGAAATGAAATTGAATTTCGCATCCATTGGTATAAAAATTAACATATGGTTCTATTTAATAAAATCAAGTTAGCCGTGATTGAAGAATTTAAAAGTTGTATATCCATACCTAGTAAAGTTTTAAATTCAGCATGGTAGTGTTACAACGAAAAGATATATTTTTTCAGCCTTAGTCGAACGGTGAAAACCCCATCTTTCTAGGTTTAATAGTTACGATAATATTTGAAATTTTCTGACACTGAAAATAACATTTTTTTTCCAAACTTAGAATACTTCAAAAAATATTTGGTTTTCAAAGTGACCCTAAAATTTAACAAGGAATTCAAAAATGCAATAATATATAGGGTGAGTATTTAAAATAATGAAGTTAGTGTGCATTTTCGATATAGCCGGAAGTCTACCATCTTTGGAAATAATTTTACAATGCAGAGAACTTGATTCGATGCAACTTTTATTTGAAACTTTGTTTTGAAATGTCAATAATAAGACCATTACGGAACTTTGCATCTTAGGCTGGTCGCCCGATATATATGTATGTACAATTGTATATGTATTGCAAAGATTCCCATATCATTTGAGTCTATAACAGAAATCATAAATTGTACTAAATACTAGATCCAAAGGGAAATTCTACGACGATTTGTGTAACAATATAAAAATTACAATGTATAAAATATTGAAATTACTTCTACAAGGCACTATTCTTTAAAACATTTGAAACATGCCCAAAAGGATTGCTAAATTGCTTGAATATGTACCATTACCTTTAATTAAAATAAAGTATCCCTCAATAAGTTTAATAGTGAGAGAATTTAAAATATAAAGCCGTGATTATACAGCACTTAGTTTGACTTCCTAGATTTAAAGTAAATGAATTAAGATTGTACTTTATAATCACATGATCAAACTTTATAGGTAATTAGAGGTATAACATAACAATGCCGTCATTTCCATAAACCAGTCATTTTGGACAAAATCGAGGAAGTATTATCTTTTAAACATTGTGGGGTAAAACTTTTATAAACATATTATAATGTGACATTTGAGTTATGGTTAGTTTCTCTTCAGTTACTACATACGGTAATTGGGTCGAATATTATATAAAGCTGGCGAAATTGTTAATTATTAACTAAGCTAATCAGTTTTTAATTACGGTTATGACATTAATTTTTGCTAGTTTTATTGTGGAAGGAATGGTATTCATAGGTTGACAGTCAAAGAAATGCAGAATGTTTATAAAACAAGTGCATAACTCCGTATTATGGCGAAATTTTAAGATAAAGATAAAGACGTAATAAATTAACAGATAATAACAAATATCCCTTTGATAGCTTTAATTCATATTGAGAAAGGGCATTGGGAAAGTGTTACCAAGCTTATTACAACCCTGCACGAATGTGATCGTGGGAACTACGGGTTCACCACGTAAATTCAAATTGAAAGTACAAACTATTGAATAATTTGTGTAGGAAATATAAAGTATACCTAAGAATTAGTGGTTGCACAACCAACCATAAAGTATGAAAAAACACGTTGATTCAATGTTGATCTTTGTAAGAAGAATTTCGGTTTTTCTATATATTCAGTTTACAATTTTTTAAGTTTTAATAAATTAGCCCAACTAATTACAAATTTTTAGATTAAAATAAATTAATTTTTTCTAAAATGAGACATCCATTTAGAAAACAATTCAACGATACAACTTACACATTTATAATCAAATTTATTATAATTAGCAACTTATGAAAAATTGTCGCATGGACTTACATTACATGTTCGCTCATCCTCATTGGCGGAACTCCTTGTGTTCACCACAAACGCGAAATTATCAATGTCATCATCTATTAAATCAGCTGTCTTCCACATCAGTTATTCAATATGCTTTGCATACATGCAATGCTTTTCCCATTCTTCTTTTGTAATTTTAGAACAAGCACTTTTTACTAAATCAAAAAATCACTAATTTTTTATTACGCACTATTTGCCACTACTTTGTTCTTCATCGTGCGCCAAATCAGTTCGATAGGATTTAATCCACGGTCGTAAGGATACAGCCTCACAACTATATTTCCATGTTGTTTTAAAAAATCATCAACATGACTTAATTATGAGAAAATTGGTTCTCTAATATTAATAACTCAGCTTTTCGCATATCTTTAATAATGGAAATGTTGTTTTCTTCTAGCCATATTATAATTTCTTCTTTATGATAACGTGTTGTTATAGGTTTGTTTATTTGCACACTGATATGGCGCATTATCCATTATTAAAATTAAGTTTGTTTTGATAAATTTACTATTAAACGATTTTCTAACCATTGTGCGTAACTTAAAAATTGGTACGGCATTATGGACAAATCTAGACGAACCACCAGCGTGACCTATAGTGTGCCTCTGACCAGCCCTGTTTGATTTATAAACACCCGGTTCCCCACGAGACTGCCGAAATTTAGTAACGTCGTACGATGAATAAATGTAAGCTTCATCCAAATACACAACAGGCCTCTCTTGTCTCCTAGTTTATTGCGTTCTCTTAACTTTTTTAAGTACCGAGAACACCAAGCCACACTATTAGTATCAGTTCTTTCCATTAATAGCTTATGTTTGTCATATTTTGTTAGCTTGAAACTTAGTTTTGTTAAATGATTATATGAGATTTTTCATTCCACTGCATTGTTAATTTTCTTGTACATTTTATTTGCCAAAAAATTCACAGTTCGTTCTTGGTTAGCTTTCGTGTAGATTTCATGCGCAGTTCGTCGCAAAATGCACTGATCAGCCTCACCTGCCTCAATTCCATTTGATGTACACCACATCAATTTTTGCGAGATTTTATTTTGACGTCCCTGTTACTTTCGCTTCTTTCCGAACAGATTTTATAAATGTAGTAGACGCCCCTGTTGTAGCAAATGCTACTTCAATAACCTTTTCTGTACAAAATACTGAACAACCCTCTACATTCTGCTGTTCGAAGATTTCGACAACACATGATGTTACAAGCCTTCAATTTAACAATCCTTCCACTTGAAGTCATGATTGATTCAATACAGCTAAAACAAGCAAATATTTACCTAAATCTCCTAAAACATATAATAATTTACGCTATAACAGTAATTTAGTCTAAATTGTTTATGAGAATCGCTTCCTTCAATAACATTTCTTACCATATGATGTGATGTTATTAAGTTACTTACCAAAAACGGTTTATTAACGCTCAATTATCGTATTAAAAAGACGATTTGGTAAAATAGATTGTAATATGCAAAAAAGTACAATATAGAACGGCTTTATTGCTCGCGCAAAATATCAAACGTCAGACAAAGCATGATTTGGATAGTGTAATATGATTAGTTACAGGCATTTGCTATGATTTGTAGTTCGGATATTTTCCAGGACTTTTTTAAGCTTGGTGCCGCTCTATAAATAAATATGTTTCACACTTAAAGATAAATACGGCAACTATATCTAGCGATGTCACGTTTATCAAGGTCAGCTGTAAGGCTACACTACTTATGATAAGCAATGGTAAACTGACGAAAGAAACTAACAAGTCACTTTTAGAAACTTATTAAAAAGTTGTGGAAAATTATTTTAAAAGAATTTAGCGTTATATTAATTTTAATTAGTTTATATCTAATTAAACAATTAAAAGACAAAAATTGAAAAAGGAAAAAGTACAGCGAAAATAAAAAGTGAATTTACAAACAAAAATAATAACGAAAATTAACATTATGATTTAAATAGTCAATATTGGGAATTTCCTCATCTTGTTTAAATAACTGCCTTACAGCGACGACGTATACTCAAATTAACTATAAGGCAACACACCCTACAAGGACAAGTGCTGAATTAGGTACACTCAAAGTATAATTTATAAACACTTGCGATTACATAAATGAATTCAGTAGTTCTATTAACAGTTTCTTATCTGTCTTGATATAAAATTTTCTGTATCAAAATTATAAACAACAGCTAAGAGACCAAGACTAGAGTGCAATTTAATATTTAAGGAAAAGTTAAACAAATAGGAATCTGTGAAAGTTAGAGATTAGCTTTAGAAGCTATTATAAACGTAATTATTAATTAAAAGATGATATGTGTATAAAAATTTGTGTAAACGTCATTTCATTATCAAATTCCAGATAAACTGATTTTTTTTATTATAAAAGACCATTCAATTGTAAACTAAAGCAGGACCTCTCCCGATCTTTATACTAAAATATTTAGTGTTGAATCTATCAGATTCTATAAATATTTACTCACGATTAACATACTTTCTTCCCGAAAAAGTTGATGCAAGCCTCTTTGAGATATTCAACAAGTATTTATTACTCATTAACAGAACTCGCAAGCTTCTTAGGACCTTTTGCGAAAAGTTCTGGGACTAGAACGCCCCAAGTTCCTCATTACAAGTTCTTTTAAACTTCTATAGGTGCTATCCAAGAATTGTTGTAAACAAAGGCACGATTTCCTTGCTAACATATCTCACAAATCCCTAGGGACTTTCTTTGATATGTTTGCGATTACAAAACCCATTTCACTACAAACAGATCTTAGTACAGAACCAGTGACTTTCTCCAAGGGTTAGTAACCTGCTACTACGAGTGTTACAGATCCCCAAAGGCAAATTATATCCTGAATATATAAAGCTCGAATTAACCCTGTTTACATATCCCGAATAACTCCTTCTCAATTAACAGCAAATAACATATAACAACGTCATACAAAGTTTGCTGCATGATAACCATTTCTCTTAAAATAAATAAAATGAATATAGATTTGAGTAAGTTATGCAGAATTGTATGTAAATAGAACGTATGAAATAAATACCTTAAAACACGATTCAAATTGTAACGTTTTTCCGAATCTTGATTAATTACTATATCAAATTTCTATTTCTGTGTCAAAATTTATCGATGCAGGTAATTGATTATGTATCAAAAATTTGCGAAACGTTTTATGTTAAATACATTTAAAATAGTAAAGAAAATTAAATTAATATTCCACTGTAAAATATAAAATATTGTAGTAAATTAACAAAGTAATTAAAATTATTGATTACTAATATTCCATTAAGGAAAGAACTTCTTTCAAATCTCAATTAATTATGATCAAAAAGAATAAAAATTTAGGATAACATGATAAGAGTTCATTGCGTCTACAACATATGGCAAAAGTCCAATGAGAGAATTAGAATGAAAAAATATTTAAATTTAATCGACTATGTCCATCTAGTGGTAAAGAAAGAAATGCAACTTTTATACTAACAGGAAACTAGAATTAAGTGAAATGTAATATTTAAACAAGAAACTAAATTACGTAGAATAAAATATTTAAAATTTAAAATTATTACAAATATACAAGAACAGAAATAGGTAATAAAATTTCACATTAAAATGATAATAAGCATTTGTATTAAGCCCAACAGAATACACAACAGAGTTTTATTGGCTCTCATACTGACCTTATTAATAACCCTTCCGATTAAGTTATTCCTTATATAATTAACCCGTTGCCTGCTTGATACATTTGCGAACATTACAATTAAAGACAGTTTCCGATTTGTTTGTAAAAGCCCCTTGTGTAGATACCAACGGTAGTTGTTGTCTACAAGACGTCTTCCGCTGGCACAAGCTACATTTGTGTCTCCCTACAAGAATTGTAGACTTATCAAAAGGACCACTTCCATTGTTATGTAAAGAATGAAATCTCGCGGAACAGGTGAGGAAGACATTTTCGACGCATACCTGAGCACCCTTATTTACTCAATTAGTGTACCATAAACTAATTCCGTACTGCATTTATCCTTTAATATTAGTACTGTATGCCACAAAACAAAACCACACTACACTGCGCAACAATCGTCTTACATACCATATAATGAGTTTAGTGAATGATATGCCTGTTAAATTAGTATTTTTAAATAAGAGGTCGAAAATTAGAAAAGAAGATTATGTATCGTTACATTTATAGCTTGCGGCAGAGAACTATCCTTAAATTAGAATCCGCGACGCATTACTTTCTTTCTGAACAAAACTACTTGGCCGGTCCAATCATATAAATTGATTCGACGCAATAAAACTTCTATTTCGACCTCGAATCGATGAAAAGAGTCGTGACAGAGTTTAATTGAATTGGCGGTTAAAAACAAATTAATAAACGGAGTATAAACAGTATACTACCGATAAATAAGTAACTTCGCGAAATACATATACAGGCGCACACATAATAGGTGCACAGCTTAAATTATAAGCAATATATGCACGTTTACAAATAAAGATTTCAGGCCTAACTAATAAACCCTGAAATGCCATAAATGTTTGTACGCAAATCCACGGCAATAGATTCTTTAACTGAGTAAAACTATCTGGCCGATCAACTAATGGTAGATTGGCGAATAAATTTATTTATAACGAAATGTCAAACGTCCAACTAATGGGGTTCCCGATAGGTTAACTGGGGACTGTCTGAAGACGTTGGACGCTATAACGTCACCTGCAAATGGCTTATTTAAAAGATGCCTCAATAGAAACATCTGACAAGTACAAGAAAGAATACAGCAGAAAATGTTCAAAGGGAAAACACAAAATTGGTATCGGTGATACCAGCAAACCTTTTAAAAATTTACCCTCCATGATTATGATTGTCTCTAGAAGCAAAAATATAAAGGTAAGGTAAAGTTGTTACATAGTGTAAGTCAATGTTAGCTAAGGTTCACAACAAAGTTAGATATTTAATCTTGCAAAAATATATGATTGAGAATTAAATCGCGCCAAAACCACTTTGGTCGGGCATTCAGGGGTATCTTGAATTATCAAAAAATAAAACAAAATAAGGTCCAAATTATAATAAAATATTTTATAGGAAATGAATTCATCCTTAGGGAAAATCTAATTAATTAGAGTTAAAATTACATACTATAATTGGTAATGTGTAAATTATAGAACAAAAGACTAAAATCATACCTTAAAATAAAAACTTTTAAAGAACAAAAATTTGAAAAATTTAAATATCAAAGCAATCCATAGGCGAAATATAAAAAAGGGTTCTCAAGCGATATAAATTCCTAAAATACCTAAAAGTAGTGAAAAAGCTTAATGTAAGAACTTTGAATCTACTAATTATCTAACTCTACAAAAATAACCACGACTATATATCAAATCAAATCCATTTATTGAAAACGATAGATGGTCATATATTTTGAAATACTCTATGTAAATTAGCAAAACCATAAATTGCCAGTCCACGAAAAATGAATTGAATTCAAATCAGTACAATAAATGCGGTATTCTTTTTAAAAAACAGCATAGGCTTCATAGTTCAAAATATCTTTAAAGCGTGCCCCACTTAATAGTCTGCATTTATTTCAAATAATATTTGCTTGTCTCTAGCAATGAGAAGATTATTGAATTTTGACTAACTATTCAATTACTCTGTATGAGGATTTCTAAAAAATTAATATTCATCTAATTCTAATTTTAATATAATGTTAAGTGTTTTCCAAATAGCCTTAAGATTAATTTCCGTGAAGAAAGGTACGTGATTTTGTTACCATAATGATTTTTGGTATAATTTTATAGCATTCTTCTCACAACGCTTTGTTTTGACTTAACAATTGCTATAGTTGCCGATAAACTGAAGTGTTCAATATTCGCAATGGTATTTTAAAAATCCGTTTTTGTGCCTTAAAATATGTAGCTTTTAACTGAAAATTAACTAGAATGTTTTACGTAACATAATAGTACAATATATTTTTGGAAGTATTCTCTTAAAACAATCCATAGCCTCCAATCAGACTATTTCCCGGTGATCATAGAAATTTCTTCGCCAGCGAAAACCAATCAACTTTTCACAAAAACAAACTGGTTAAAATTTATGCACAAGATGGACGCTTTTCAGCCATCTTCGAATAATCTAAACATAGCAGAACTAGACAAAGCTGTCGAAAATATCACAGCTGCGATTAAATCAAATCTGAAACTTTGCCAACAAGACAAATGCAGCACAATTAATAAATGGGGTCCCTCTAGCGAGGAGAAAAATAAAATCAAACTTAAAAACCAAGCAAAGAAGTTATAGGCGCAAACAAGAAACCCCATACACAAAACTAATTTCCTAAAACTTCAAAAGGAAGTTAATATCTTTATAAAAAGCGGGAAATTAAACAGCTGGGAAATCATGCTTAACGAAATCGAACAAAACGAGAGCAACCAAATGTGAAAACTGGTGAAACGGTTAAAAAAAGCCCAATCCAAATTCTCCAATAAATTACAATAACCAAATATTATTTACCAATTTAGAAAAAGCTGAAGCGTTAAGTCAGCACCTTGAAACCCAATTATAAAACTCCGAGAAAGGTAACAAAAAGCCAACGAAAGCAAGATCTATCAACAAAGTTAAAATAACTTCCCCCTTCCAAATCTACATGAAAGATCTAAAAAAATAAAATTAAAACTCTTAAAGTCAATAAAACCCCAGTAATGGACAATATTCTAACAAAGGCAATGACATTACTCCCAGAACCGGTGCTTCTGGTATTAACAAATATAATAAATGCAATTATTTGGACGGGCTGCTTTCCAAACAAATGGAAAGAGGCTCTAGTAATAACAATTCTGAAAAAGACAAAGATCCAAGCATTCCGGCAAACAGAAGACCGATTAGTCTGCTAAACGGTCTAGTAAAATTAGCAGAACATTTCGCAAATGTTAGACTGCAAACAGTGCTGGAAAATAACGACAAGCTACCAAACATACAATTTGAATTTCGGTAAAAGCTTTCAGCAGTTCAACAGGCAGCAAACTTGACTAATTCCATTTCCAAAGCCAGAACCGACAAAAGTTTATCATGACAGTCTATTTGACATAGAAAAAGCATATGATAAGGTCTTGAAGGACGCAATAATTTTCAAAATGTCTCTTCTCAAACTTTCGATCGATACAATAAGATTCGTTAGTTCATTTCTAAAAGACAGAGTCTTTAGCGTTAAAGTTAACTCGGCTATATCAATTGTGAAAAAAGGCAAAAGAGGGCCTTCCACAAGGATTGCCTCCCTCACCCACTCTCTTCAACATTTTCATCTTTAACGTACCTAAATTCGAAGACATAACAGGACTAAATACGTTTCAGTTCGCAGATGATACGACAATCTTGTCTACAAATTTTAGAATATCTTATGCTAGAGTAAGACTAATAAAAGCCGAAAAGAGACTTCAAAATTTCTGCAAAAATTGGAAAATCAAATTAAACACCCAAAAGATTCAAATTATCCGCTTCACCAAGAGAATAGGCAGGACTTTTCACTTAGGAAGCCATAAAATAAAAACAAATGATACATACCTGGGTATAGTTTTGGACTTCAATCTAAATTTCCAGTTTCATGTAAACAGAAGTGCTAATTTAGTAAAAAAATCTGTCTTCAGACTAAATAATCTTTTAGGACCTAAAAGTAAACTAAAATTAGAAGTAAACTGAAAACTATGAAAGCAGTCTTAGTACCAGCTGTGATATATGGGGAAGAACTATGGACTTTGGGACTTTGGGAAAATCACACTATACTAACGCGGTTCAAAATAAGTTGCTGCGGCTAATATCAAACGCTCCTTTCTTCATTAGGAACAAAGACCAAAAAAAGATTTAAAGGCCACATGCCTTATTCAACAAGCAGAGAAACGCCGAGAAAACATGCATGAGCGCCTTGTAAACCACCCGTCTGCTACAATCAAAGAATTGGCACCTAAAGTTAAAACAAAATTCGTTCCCTTCTCACCTTAAGGAGGGAATGCTAAAACGCATCCTTATTTAGCAAATTCACAGCTAAATATGAGATAAGCTTTAAGTAAAGAAAAGCACACTTTTTTCGAAGAAATGTGTCTTAAAATTTAAACAGTTGTCCGGATTAATTATTTTATTCTTACATAACGAGGAACGACTTTGCTTCAATAGGGTGGTGCTTCAAAACACGACACTACAAATATGTCAAAATCTTAAAGGAAGCATTTCCTAATAAGCAGATGAGAAGCAGTCGAATGAACCCCAAGATCTCGTGATTTAGATTTTTATCCATGGGGTTAGCTACGAATCAACGTTTATATAAGTCGGTCAACAACTGTGAAAGGACTAAAAATGAAAATAAAGGAAGAGATCTGCGAAATTCCCCTATAAATGCTGTCCAGAATAGGGAACTGTCATGTTATGAGTGACCAACACGTTGAGCAATACTTATAAAAAGGCTTTAATTTCATTCCAGGTTTTGTTGTTTTAGTAAATCATTAGGTTTCATTGTTATTTTGTTCAGCATAAAAAATCATTTAAGACAGAGTTCTAGTCCATATGTCACAATTTGAAATTTGGTGGTGGGGAGTTGAAAAAAACCGCGAATTGTATTAGTTTAAATTTAAAAATTGAAGTATCTGGGGGTTTTTAAAAGGACAAGGAGTAAATTTTCAATAAGTTTCATTCGAAACTTTAATAAGCAAATTACAGTCTAAGAATAGAAAATAACATGTTATGGAACAAATGGAAGAAATAGATTTTCAATTGCGGAAGTGATTTCTTTGCAAACGAGCGAGATGGGGAGCTATCAAACGAGTGCAGAAAAGTTACTCGAGTCGTTAAAATACTTTCTTCCCGTAGCTGCACACTCAATTTTTTCTAAATAAAGTACAAATTGTTTTTTGAAATATATTAACTGTAACTCTGCATTATCACCAATAAAATCTATACAGGATTGCTTTAAAATAATTGTTGAAAATGAAATGGGTAATTCTATGTATTTAAAGAGGCACATTTTCGAAATTATTAAATTCCAATAAGCCCTTTTTTGATAATTATATCTATGATAACATTTTATAGACTGCTGACATTTATCACAATCGTTACAGAAGTTTAAGTAAATTATAACAACGTATTAAATTGCGCTCCGTGCGCTTGATCTGTTATTACAAATAATGACCTAATTTTTATTTGTTAGCGTATTAAAATCATCAAAAAAATAATGTAAAATATAAACAAGTAAATAATGGAGATGTAATATAAACTAAATCCAGTTGTTTGAAGAAGGTTTCTGCAAAAATATACGAATTATGGTTACCATAAAGCGCTGATCTATATCTTTTTAAATTGTATAGAAATCTTTTTTAGCTTATAATGTTTAGGATATCACTATCGAAATAATCAACACGCGGCTTCTGGAAGACACTTATTATTTATAGATAACTTATTGAAAGAGCAATTATAACAACACAAGCTGTTCATTACTTTAGAAAGCGCACAGATACTAACTCAATATAAGAAGTTTTTACCATTTTTTGATAAATTTTACTTCCACAAAAAAACATTGAAAAACTGGGTAACAAAGCATTGTATGTCACAGACTAAATTGACAATAACGCATGTGGCAGAAATCACGAGTGTTTAACCACGGCCGGCAAAGCTTCAGTGGAGCAAGGAGTGGTTCGTCGATACTTGCGAAGCTAAACACCGCAGAACTAAGACAGTCAAATTGCAATTAGGCGATGTTTACGAAACATCCTGTATATGACGATGTTAGTGACCTACCTTAAAAGTGGAGACATACACTCTAGTGGTTCTGCAGATATTGGATAAGACTAAAAGGAAATGTACTAATGCTAAATGTGCTCACTTATTTAAGATCGTAATCGTAATTGTAAAATCAGGAGCGAAGCCCCCTTTCCTGTAAGTAACTGAACTAGATCGTTATCTCATGATAATTAAACAAAAGCTGAATCGAGACTATTGATACACCCTGTATATCAAATGTGAAATGAATTGTCTATGATAATTTTAAGTTGACACAACGGTTCACAAGATTCAAAATAGGCTGCACTTGTCATGAATTACTTTAAAAATGCTGAAGGCAATTTAGAGTGTAATTAACGTTTTGAACTTTATTTGAAACAAATGTTTTCTCATACACTTCACAAAATAACAAATTATTGATCAAAATTAAATTTGCCAGGTGCACCCTGACTAGTTGATAATATTAAGCAATAAATGATGTTTAAAATAAATAATAGGATTAGTTGCGCACAAAACACTATATTGTTTAAATTCACAATTTACACTTGTACACAAAAAGGGATTCATATTGGAAGATATATAACTGCTCTATAAATAAAATTAGGACAATAACTTTTACATTAGCCAAAACAATCGAGGTCTGTGTTTACTTACAAAAACTAAATTAAAAGAGGATTTAAAAATTCCATTAGCAAACAAACCTTAATGGCTTTGACGACAATTATTAACATAAATATCAAATATATACAAACAAAAAAAATCAAGCATATAAGAAGGTATACTAGTTTTAATAAAATCAAATTATTGGTTACAAATTACTAATTAAACTAAGATGAAACTAGAATTACTAGTCTAAATTTTATAATTCACAACAAAAGGTTCATTTAAAACGTTCAATAATTGATCGACGGAAAACATATTTATTTCAATCCCCAAAAGAATTATAGAAACACTCCTTTAATTCCTTTGGCGTGATAATAAGTTAAATCGAGAATCAACGTCCCTTATTAATGTTTGTTATTGTTTAAAAACTTAAATTTGAAGCAAGGATTTGTTACAAATGCAAGATCGCCGAGCACCATGGTTTTTAATGGTGAAATAATCGAAATTTTCACTTACAGGTTAGGAGCGGAAGCCGTTTCCCTCAATGATTGACAAGTTTAATGACCCTGTAGGTGGTCGCTGACGAAGAACTTTTCTGTCTCGACTTATTGATTAAACATCCCGAAAATGTAGGATTTTCAATTTAGCTACGCACTGAATGACGACGATACTGATTCAATAAGGACAGATTATCTTATCTAAAAATTAGAGAAATCACTCGTCACTTCCGAAACACCACTACTATTTACTTTAATGGCTGAATCAAAACTACTACTCTTACCATACTTCCCACGAGAATTTTTGTTTTAAACAATGTTGGCCTTCAATCGTCGTCGCTTTTTCTGCCCGTTAATTAATACTCCAATTGCCCTAATAAATATTATATTCGTTTCTGCATTTACAAGATACATTATATACTTGAGAGCCTAACCTCTGGGATTTTTATATCAAGAGTGACCTAATCATTACCCTTGATATGGGCGTGTGGATACAATGTTGCTACTTGTTGTGATCACAAAGCTGACGGAAGCGTCTATACAAACAGATCGAGTCCTATATCTGTGTTGAATTTTAAAATATTTAATTTTATGCAATATACGAGGTGCATTAAAATGGTTCAATATAAAACCCAAATTATTTTTTAGACAAAAAGGATATTCTAGTAAATTATAGAAATCTGAGTTTAATTAAATCCTATAAGTAAATAATGTAAGTCGTAATGCTTACTTATACTTTAATATTTCAATTAACGTATTTATAACAAAAGACCAGCGAGAACTAACATGTACACAACCAAATCCTATTTTAGCCAGATTAAAGTTTTTTTATCAATTTCACTTATACTAAATATTTATCAGCACACTGTGAAATGACCTGTAACGTGAGTGGGACTGCGATAAATATGTACGTAATTTCTTTATAAATTGGGAAAAGCCTCTGAACATGACTAGTGCACATCAGAAGTACTGAGATAGTTTTAGAAGAATTCTATAAATTCGATTGTGTCAAAATTAAAGCTGTTTAATTTTTTTTATTATTTATTTGTATATGTGGTGAAAAATTCTGAAATCACTTCAAAGCAACGCTGTATATTTATCGAATCACTATCACTTGTTTCGGTTTATTTATAACAAATAATTGCACTTTAATGAGGCAGAATTATAAAATATAAATTGATAATGAATATCTATCAATTTGTATCCTAAAGAGTGGTGCACCAAAAACCGGTTCCATTCAGTTTTGATTAACATTGCTGAATAACATAACAAATTCTTACAATTAGTTGTAAATAAAAATAAGTGCCAGATAATATACTTAAAGTTTGTGCTCAAAATGTTCTCCATTCACGACCAAGCACAGTTGTGAATGCCTGAACATGTTAAGAAAAAAATTTTTCAACAATACTTGAGAATGTTAGAAATCTTTTCACTGCTGTTATTTTTCAATTCGTCAAGTGTTCGTGGATTGTTTTGTTAAAGTTTTTCCTTAAGAGAATCCCACAGAAAAAGTCATCCTCGCTAACGGTCCTTTCCTCCGGAAAATCATGGACATAATGTATCCCAGCCAGCAAACGATCTAACGTATGACGAGTAGCCCCTGACAGTAGGCCAAGCTAAGTTCTTGTTGAGTGAATTGATGAGAAAGTTGATTGCACAGTGACAATGAAACATAGGTATTGACAGTATCATTGAGTTTTAACTTTTAAATCATGTAATCGCTTCTGCTTGAATTCGTATGGATTGTGAGCAACCCAGTGTCGTGCGTTTTGGGAGTTTAGATAGCCCAAAATATGGAACCAAGCTTCGTCAGTTGAAATGGAGAAAAACCGATCAGTATATCCTTTAGAAGCATTACAGTAATATATACACTTGCCCTTATTCACTTCTTTTATTTCTTGAACAACACGCAATTGGCAAGTCAATAAATTGCAAAACTGAATGAGGTCGGTTTTTCGTGCGCCACTCTGTAGTAATTAAAATGCTATTTCAAACACATGAGCCGGCCATAATCTTAGTGAATAGAAAAAATCTTCAATCACCGTGACTGGTAGAAAAGGGTCTATATTATTTTGTTTTAGAAGTTGAATTCGTCTAATTTCATATCCTATGCCGTTTAGATTATGATTAACATTACATGTACTTTTCTAAATGATGAAGTAGCTGAGATTAAAAATTCTTTAACAAATACAAGGTATCCCATCACTCAAGGTCCATAGCTTAAGAACGTGTTATTTAAGTCATTTTAAGTCAAAAATGTTTAATAAGCATGGTTGCGAAAATGATTCTTAATCATACTGCAACCATTGCAAGACAGACTACCAAAATAAATAAAAAAACAAGCTAAACTTTATCTAGCAAGCATGTTTTTACACATTTTGTTCAAAATGTTACAATAGTTACAATACAAACTCTAACCTTGCGAAGGAGTGATCTAACAGCTCGCTCCATCACATTAAGAGAATTTCTTGTTTCCGCTGCAGCATTCACGATTCTAGCAATGAGTTGATTTCTATATAAACTAAAGACTACATGTACCCCCAAAAAAAGTAGTCCAGAGCAGTTAGATCAAGTGACTGCAGAGACCAAGAAAGTGGACCGCCTCTTCCGATCTAACAATTGCGAAATAAAGTATTTATAAATGCAGTTACCCTTCTACAATAATGAGCTGGTGCGCGGTCCTGCCGAAAGTACATCTGAACTCTGTTTGCAAGAGAAATGTGTTCAATAAGAATGGACAGTTATTCTTGTAAAAAGTGAAGATAACCATCACCTGTTAATCGGTCCTCCATTATGAAAGATCCGGCAAGTTGATAGTTAATACGAGGGTAGCACCGCTAATTTCTGCAAACTAATATTTCTAGTGAATCGAAGGAATCAAGCATGCCATGAAACAAATGTTTATTGTTTTCTATTTTGACAGTTACAATTTAGTTTTGATAACTGCAACAGTTATTTTGTAAGCTAATTTCAAAGCGATTGGTCTGCAGCAAAAGTGAATTTAACGAAAAAAATTTTAGAGCCATGATTTACTATAATTTTAAAAGTTTTTAACTCCAAAACAAAGCGTTTCAAGAGTTCGTGCTGCATTTGGTGACGAATTTTCTTCTCACAGGAGTGTCTACAACTGGTATAACGAATTTAAATTTCAAAGGGTTTCACTTAGTGACGATTTTCGCGAAAGAAGTCCAATTTTGGCCGTTACTGAAACAAATATAGATGCCGTACGAAGAATGATTCAAGACGACAATCGAGGCACGTATAGGATTATTAGGAGCACCTTGGGTATTGACATGACTGCAATAAACGAGATTTTACATAATCATTTGAGTGTGAGGAAAGTCTGTTATCGGTCGATACCGCATAATTTAACACAGGACCAAAAACAAAACTGAGTGGAATGGTGTAAAAAAACGCTTAAGAAATATGATAGAGATAGGCCGAAAGCCGTTTACAATATCATTACTGGTGATGAAATCTGGATATATGCATTTGAACTGGAATCAAAACGGCAGTCGGCTTAATGGGTGTTTCCAACAGAACCCAATCCAGTCAAAGTGAAGAAATCTCGAATTGTTGGAAAGAAAATGGTAGCCAGTTTCTTCTCAAAATCAGGACCTATCACAAAAGTCGTGCTTGAAAATAAAATTTTGGTTACCGCAGAATGGTACACGACAGTATGTCTGCCAAATGTTATTCAAAAGGGTCGTTTACGACGCCCTAGATCGGAGATTGTCCTTCACCACAACAATGCTTAAAGTCATACTGCACGTCAAATAAACGTATTTTTGAAAGCTTCCGGATTAAAATTACTAGATGATCCGCCATATAGGCAGCACCTGTCACCTTCAGATTTCTTTTTATTTCCAATACTAAAGCATAAAATGCGTGGTGTACGATTTGCAAGCCCAGTAGTTGCAGTTCAGAGCTTCAAAAACATTATATCTGAAGTGACTCAAGCAGAGTGGAATTTATACTATCATAACTGATTTTATCGAATGTCTAAATGCATTGAGTTTAAGGCAGTAAAAATTATCTGCGGATTCAACAGGATGACTTCTGGAGATCGCAGGCACAAATTATTACAAGTTCTTACCTTATAATTATCTGAAAATAATTCAACTTAAGTTTTAGCTAACCTACAGAAATAAAAGAGTTACTAAATTTAACAAACAGTATAATAATGAGTAAATTCAAAATATCAAGGCACAAGTAAAATATTAATGTTGTTTTAAACTAATTTTGGTAGGATCTCTCGTATTAAAAATTATTTTCTAAATCAAATCACAATATCTTTTAACTTAAATATACTGAGGCCACATGCATGTATTCAAACAGTGGATAATCAATTTATGAAATCTAATCCGTGCGGGTCACCCTGTATATAAATATTTAACAACTAGCAGTAATTTCTAAAATAATATCAAGTCAAACAAAGGTTACGCTAATCGGTTTATACTTAAGGCGTTCGCACCGACCTCCAAAGGCAAATTAAGTTTATTAAAAATTCAAGTTATTTCACTTATACGCTTATATGATGGCCCCCTCACGGTAATAAAATAATTTGTGAAAAAAATGAACTTACGTTGAAAATCGATATTTGTTCTTCACTAACGGAATTATTTCAACCAACAATGGTGGACACGTGCTGTTAATGCTTCGCCAATACGTTCCCCAAGGACGGGTTACCTTGATAACTTTCTTGCAAAGTTAACAACGACTAAAATAAAAGGAACACTACACAGCCTTAACGGTTTCACATTAATCCAAAAGAACAATAGCCCAATTCTTTTTTAAAGAAAAATTTATTTAAACTCAAACATGTCCATAACGTTCTAAAATCTTTGAATGAATCCCCTTTTGCCTTCCGGGATTAGGACACTACCAACAACGACGGAAACGGAAAACTGTTCAGTTACGAAAAACTATCCAATCATAAAATTGCATTTCAAAACGGCCAATCATGTGGATTGACAGATCGTGGTACAAAAATCCCTCGTCAGCAAATTTGACATGGTAACAACACTGATTTCATGCATGATACTGGGAATTACTGAATTGCGTCCTCTACGTAAATTTTATAGAAGCATAATTTAGCTAACAGTTTTAAAATCCTATTTCTTGACAAATAATGGCAGAGCCATCTATTGCTTATATTAGGAAGTATTTTAATATAAATAATGTAAAGAAGAATATTTCTCCTAAAAATGGCACGAATTTTAAAACTTGTGCTGAATTAAATTTTTAAAATTCGTGCTATTTTTAGGAGGAATCTTCTTCTTTATATTATTTATATCCTATTTCTTATTTGAAATTATTCTCAACTAAGCTGAAATACATAATTAACATAGTGACTTATTATTTTATAAAGCAACAACAAAGATTTTATTTGTATATTAAAATTATATAAAATGCTTTTGGAAATGATGGAATTAAAAATAAGATTTCTTATTAAACTAAATACCAAGAATTGATTTTATTTAAATTAAGACTAGTAAATGATGATGATAATGTTCAAGGTTATAGGTTACAAATCATACGAGGTGCATTCAAAAAAGTTGATAAATTCTAATTTATCCAAACGTATATGAATTAACTTTGATGTATTATACAGAGGGATGCAAACATAAAAAGGCGTTTAATAATTAGTAAAATTTTAATAGCCAATAAGCATTTCGTTAATTTTTTAAGTATTTGTACAATAACTTTTAAGTTTTTGATTAATTTGTAACAGTGAAAGCATACGATAACCGATTTAGTTGTATATTTATATAATAAATAACCTAGTATGTCTGGCACACTTACTATCAAATTTATATTTCCTATTTATTAAAATTAAGAATGTTCACACCTACATCGGCCATTATGAAAATAACTCCACAATAAATATCTTTTGTTCTTGAGTAAAAATTGTAATAATCAGTGACAACCAATAAAAATTATATTTGCTGATTATTTGTTTTGACATTTTAATTTTAATAGGTGTGTGAAATAAGAAAAGACATAACTTGTCAAAGTTCTGGCAACAGTTGATTCCAAGACTTCTGGCATACACTATACATTTGCTGCAGGATTAGACTTAATAAAAAAAACTTTATTAGGTAGAACATAATTAAAAATATGGTGTGATACAACGCATGACTTTCTCTTACACATTTTAAATTTAATTTGAATTTATTGACGTTAGTGACCTTCCTATACACTTAATTGTAAACTTTAAAATTAATTTAAAAGCATAAATAATTCATCCATTCATAATTTCCTTTATACATGTACTAAGAGTTTTATAATTAAATTTTGAGCTC
>JAHWXV011182408.1:0-11471 GCA_024586415.1 Phrixothrix hirtus
GATGGTATTACTTTTTTAAAAAAAAGTTATATTACCGAAACAATTGTTAATTTAATAAAATAAAATATAAATTTGGGCGAAGACCTTTTAATTTATTATAAATATTTTACAAGTTTAACAAATGTATATTATCTATGGCACCTTGATTAGGACAACATGCCTTGGAAGTAAGTGCATCTTTGAGCATGGTAACTAAATTTTATTAAATATTTCGAAAATAACCTAAGATAGGTATAGGGAATCCCCATATCAATCGACGGAGAATTTAATTTTGCATCAGATCCTGAAACATATTTTAGAAAACTGTGTCTGAAGTTGTTTATTTTTAAAAATCAATTCTGGACACCCTGTATGCAATAAGGCCACGAAATTTGAACAGGAGTATCTCCAAACCTTCAGTAACACCTACCCACAGTAAAATTGGTTAAACTTCATATTTGTGTATGTGGTGACTTTTTAATGAGAGGACGACACGTAGATTATTTTACAAAAAAATTTATATCTTTAAAACCACTAACTGGATAGCACTAAGATTTATAATATGAATAAGGATCATTAAAAGTCATGTCAAAAAGCAAAAATATATATGGTGTTACATTTAAAAAAATTGAACTCCACTGTGTCACCTTTTTTTATAACACCCTGTATAATCAGAAATAATTTTAGGAAGTGCCCATTTATCTCCTGAACACTTTGTGGCAATTTCAAATCTCTACCTATAATGGAAGGCCAACGGACTAATGCCCCACCCAGTATATATAATAATTATATTCCATTAATGATATCACATTAATTTAATTAAACTAAAAATTTATTTGTACTGATATAATATTCCTTTTTGCAATATAGTGAGCATATTCTCATTGTTTTAGTAATTTTTTTTCCCATTTTCAAAGCTTTTATCCATAATATTAACCTTTTTGTATAATATTTATTACTGAAATCACCAACAACACTTGTTTTCTGAATCGGAGTTGGAAAATGATGAAAACTATGATTATCATCTTTCCATGATTTAGAATGGCAAACATAAACCAAACAAAATACTTTGCTTTTATGTAATTTTGGAGAAAATTCCATTATTTAATTGATAAAATATACTAGCTATTGCCTAACTTCTACACTATTTAGCACTTTTGTTTACAAACTGATCTACTATTTATTACTTACATTAATACCGCTAGATATCCATCTAAATATTTAGAGTTGCTAATAGTACAAAAATTATTAATTTTTTGTTTGTTACAAGATGATAACTAAGATTAGGTGTTTGAATTATTATGCGCCTGGGTTCATATAAGTAATGTTTTGATTAATTACTACACATATTCATAACTATCAAAAATATAGGTTATAGAAACTTATCTATTAAATTTAAAGGGGAACAGAATCAGCTACTTTGTTAGAACCAAGACGTCAACCTTTAGCAATGCTAGGTTTAGGAAGTAGTATTGGTACACCATCAGGAGGAATTCGAGCAGAATCTGTTGTTGTCGATTCTTTTGATGAATTAAAAAAGATTGCAGACAAAGTTAATAAATATAAAACCCTATTTTAGCTAAACACAAATACAAATTATTAATTTTAGGTAAATGGAAAAATTGTAGTTTTTAATCAAGAATTTACAAGTTATGGAGAAACAGTAAAATATCGTTCATTTGGAGCTTCAATTGCATCTGGTTATGGTGCTATAGCAACTTTAATTCGATCAATAACTCCATTTTCTTTAAATACTCCACATACAGGATGGCAAGACTATTTTAGTAATATTACAAAAATACCAACTGCTTGTATTACAGAAGAAGATTCTAAAATGCTCAAAAGAATGCAAGATCGAGGAAAAAAAATAGTCATTGAATTAAAAATGGAAGCAAACAATTTACCACCTTCAATTTCAAGAAATTCTATTATGGAAATCGTGGGACACACCAACCCAGAAAAGGTAGTGATCATATCGGGCCATATAGATAGTTGGGATGTTGGGCAAGGAGCTATGGATGATGGTGGAGGTATGATGTTATCATGGAATTCCTTAGTTTTACTGAAATTATTGGGACTAAAACCAAGAAGAACAATACGGTAATAATTTACTAATATTAACATGTAAAGTATTGTTGTAGTAGCCTATCTTTCTTGGGCTACTTTAGTTTACCATAGTACGTTACCCCTAGTTACTTTACCTTGGTTTCTATTTTTAATCCCATGTATTTATTTGATATTAAATGTTATCTTTTCTTACCTTGTTTTAGCAATATGATGCACGCTTTATCCAATCTGAAATATAAACAACCCCTCCCAATATAATTTAGATTAATATTTTCGAATACGTTATTTTAGTTTGATCATAAAAGCACTTTTACTTACTATCCAACTTTAAGTTTGATTTATTTGAACTTTAATGCAAAATCAAAGACGAAAATATAGAATACACTTGTAGTGTACCCTTGCGGTTTTTAACAAATACTTTAGTTTTATATTGATATGAATTTTGATTCTTCTAATTTATTTTAGCTTTATTCGAGTTAATAAAAAATGAAGCTTTTGGTAACACAAACATTTAATTAGACAAGTAAGCAAGGTTTCAGTTAATCTTAACAATTTTTTAAATTTCAACAGAACATCAAATTAAAGTTAACGAAATTAACACAAATAAGTTTTTTTTTATTTATCATTTAATTAAAATGTGCACGTCTTTGTTTATAATACTCACTTTCACACTGAGCATTGTTGTCGTTTTGTATCTTACTTTCGCTTTCTAATTTGCTTATCCAATTGTTGACAGATTTGGACCATACGATTGTAATCGTCATATCTTGGTTATTCCTTTGTGTCCACAACAAATGCCTAGAAATTTTTAACACCTTTAATTTAATAGTATCAATTATTTTGTCTGTCCTCTAGATTGCATTCTTCATTCCTTATGCCATGGTCCGTGCTGTTTTTTATACCAATCGTATCGTTACTGCTTCTTGTGGCCTAATTGGGTCAATTAATTCTCCTTTTCCTTCATCCTGGTGACTTTAATCATGTATACAATTTTTAATATTTTTTTTTAGCAACTATGCTTGGACTGTACCCTTTTATAACAATTTATTCAGCTTTAATTCAATAAGGTCGCCTTTTTAACGACCTTTTTCTATTATCAGGAATAACATTCACCAAATGACTTCAGTTTTCTTAATATTTTTTCATAATATTCTTTTTCCATAGAAACTTTCTTAAACTTTTTCAATATTTTTTTATATTCACCCTTGATCGGTTATTAATTTGCTGCTGCATCCATGACGTTCTAGATCCATAATTTTCTTGCTTTTTCTTCATCAGCTCTGTTTATGTTACAGATAGGCATCGTTTTATTAACTTTACCTCTTATTTTACATTTCCGGATATACCCTATTTCGTATTTGATCTGTCTTATAAGTGTATTTTAAATTTAATTAATTTATTTTAATCTCAAAGATATATGTTTAGTAATTTTAATCAATCTACAATTAACTCTTGTGATAGCTGTCAGATTCTGTTGGCGTTCTGTGCGTAATGCACAAAATCTTTTTTTTTTAAATTTGCTACCGTCTGTTTTGGGAAACGGCGTTGTTGACAGGACAACAAAGAAAATAAATAAATAAGTTTCCTGTCAGATTAAAACACAATAGACACGTTTTGCATGTTTGTGTCGATCAGGAATTTAATAATTACAGTAAAGGTTACAGAGAAATGAAATTTTCACGTCTGCTAGAGTTCGGCGACATTTATAATTGATACAGATTCATCGCGTAGTTGGTGTGAAAATCAGTGTGTTGGCTCTTTATCTGAAGTGTTCGGGTGTGAGTTTCAGGACTGCGCATAATTTAGTGTGGCGGAAGACTAGACCTAAGAGATGGGATAACGGATCTCTGAGGATTGACCTGCTTGTTCCACCCCAGTAGCTGCTTTTTGAATCTATTATGTTCTTCTGCGAATGCAGGAGCCAATAAATCAATCACGACGGACGATTTTGGTGTTTGGAAATCTAACAAACTAAGGTACCCCTTTTTTTATTGTTCTCTGGCTTCTTTATTGTTGGCCTGTAAAAGGCATAAGCAAAGTGTCAATTTAAGCCACGTCCCGGCTGCCAGCACCTTGTAGAGGCCAGCTTAAACCTTCCCATGCAAAGGGAGCTCATTACTACATCCTTCTGTTTAGATCATGGATGCATACTTGCATTGACTGTATCTCAGTACATATATTAACCCTAGTTTTATTATTTAGTAGTTTGAGTAGACCTTCCTGTACCTCTTGAATAAGGCCGAATTCAAGGGACGGAGAAGTTATCTGTAACTTGTTTTTGTAAACCGTTATATTGTGTGTACGCTAAATAAGCCATTTATTTATCAATAGATATGTCATGTCATTCAATTAGCCTTTTATTGTGACAGTAGAATAAGTTAACTGATAACACTTTGCATTTTAGAGGATATGTATTAATCAAGATTGCTCCTTTAGATCATCATCAAAATTACTATTAATATTTAGGGCCTCATTGAAAGGCAACCTCGGGACAAAATCATAAACAGCCAAGGAACTGTTTGTATCTGTTCCAAATATAGTTCCACACCTTGAGCGGTCTTCTGGAGTAGTGGCGCTCCGTTTTTTCCAATATCTTGACTTCCTTTTAGCGCGTGGATGGTACTGGTGTAGTTTATCAAGAACCCATCCTCCTCTGAAGAGCTAGCGGCCATCAATGCCATTGGTGGGCATATGACATAGCAATACTGAGTTTGATGCTGTAAAATCCCGTTTATTCCAAATTTGACAAAGCATCATCTTTTTGACCATAACAGTATATTATATGTACTTCTAGGATTTTACTTTCCAAACAAATAGGGCATTACAGAATAACATGCGCTTTTTCAAGGGAGTTGTTCTTGAGGGTTGATGTGACCACCGAAAAATATTTTAAAAAATTCTAACCGTGATATTTCAAAAATTATAATCAAATTCTGATTTTGAAATAGCCCTGTACAGTTAAAATACAATAACAGTTTACATTAGTATTTATTTTATAAACTTGTATTGTTTAATGAATAGTTTGTGAAATACAAATCATTCTGTATTCAATTGTGGTTTTTATGTACCTAACAATAATCAAAAGTCTAATTGATATAATTTTGAACTTACTTGTTAAATTATTGGATAGAAGTATAATTATTTTAGAGTATTTTAGAGAAAATTGAAATATTTAGAAAAAATGTTTTTATTATTTTTCGAGCACTTGGTAAGTCTACAAAATCTATCTCCTTTGAATAAGTACATGTTATTTTGTAATACCCCATATACAGTAGCTGACAAAAATTAGTTTTGATTGAAAATATAATGGACAAAAATAACTATCTCGGTTTATTGAAAAACAATTTAACTCAAAGTGCTCAACAAATGGGAATTCAGACATTTAAATTTTATCAAGACAATGATCCAAAGTATAAAGCATTGATTATATAAGGATATTTGCTCTTTCACTGCTCAAAAGTGCTACACCCTCCTTCCCAATAATTTGTCTTCAATTCTGTGAGGAGGCAGGGGTTGTATGGTGCCATTGGCAAATCGTGTTAAAAGGTTTGTATTATACTCAATTTGTTTTTATAAAAGATTATCTATTAAAATAACTTTACAAATAGCTAAGAATAAGTATAAAATAACTAATTAATGCATAAAAATAGATCATAACTTATGTAATTACAATAATTCAACAATGTTGTCTAAAGATTACCAATTATGGAAAACACCATTGGTAAGCTTCACTACGGTCATGTTTTGTTTTTATCTGTTGTATTTTGATAATTATCGATGCTTCATCACTACCTCACATATTGTCGATGGTATTCGGGCAACTGCCAACAATTTTGAAATTCAACTACAGTGAAAACTGTCTAAGACAGAAACTGGAAAACGTGGAATCCTGCTTATTCCAGAAAATATGTAACGGTCCCGTGAAAATTATAGGGAAAATACATAAGCTAAGCCGGAAACTGCTTAACGCAAACACGGAAAGGAAATATAGATCTGATGGAATAAATTTAACCTGAAAAATACGGAAAATTGTGTCTGCATACGTAATGTAAATAATATTTATTCTTTTAACAGGCATAAATTTGTATGTATTTCTTAGAAGGAATTAAAATTATATTTGTGTATTAAATTTAACCGTAGGACTTTTTAATGTTATTAATAAACTTCAAAAGGGACTTATTTATACTATTCTGCTAAAACGCAGAATTAACAGTTCTTGAAATGACTCACATGCACTTTCAATCCTAATTGTAAGTATGTGCGTATATTGTGCAATTTATTGATGTGGTTACAAGTATTCTTGTGGTGTCATGTCTGGTAATAAAGAAATTGTTTTAATTTTTTAAATCATCTTAAGATTGTTATTTTTAATTAGATTTTGTCTATTTTTTAAATAAAAAGAAAAAATTAACCTAATAAAAGTGAAGGTTTAAGCACTAAGCAACTCACCATTAAATTAAACTATGGAAAAACACAAATGTGGAATGCAAAACTTCAAAAAATGTCCATGTATACATGAAATAAAACATTTAAAATGTAATATAAAAGCTAATTAATAAATGCCTTATGCAAACCAAAAAATTTATTTAACGTCATTGTGGGTCATTTATAGGTATGTTCTTAAAAAATGTAAATCTATTTAAAACGGAAGCCTGTGTAAAACAGAAAAATTTCCTGGTCTCTTGTAATTCCAGTTTAGACAATTTTCACTATATAGTGTTCATTTGTTAAGTGTCCAAATATTTTTGTATTAATCTAGTATATTAATAACACACAGTGCAAAACATGATTTTTAATAAAATAAAACGTTTAAACCCTTCCAACACCCCAAATTTGTCTTAAAAATTACATATTTATGTCTTTAATTCATTTTATTTTTTTTAAGTTAATAAACAAAAAAACAATTGGTAGGCCCTTTTACCAATGGGCATTTAATACTGATACTACTGTTATACCAGTATAAAAAATTCTAGATTTAATACACAAAATTGAAGATGCGGGGTATAATTAAAATGGACCGACACCTTTGGACCATACACACGGGGTTAGTTCTAAATCGAGAGAAAAATTTCCCTGTTGTTTCCAAAAAAACGCTATTAAAAAATGCTAAAGAATTGTTTGACAATTCCTGCAATATCAGAATAGCTGAATGTGTCATTTTAAGTGAATGAGCATTAAAACATGATACAATTGTTATGTCATTTTAAAATGCAAGATTTACATAAATGGGGGATATTCATTTCATTTATGGCTTCACATTAATTTTCAAACTTTGTATGTATGTTAAATTAATACGATTTTTTAAGTTTTATCAAACACTTGAACAATGCTGTCAATGTTTTTCATTACTGAAGTTTATTAATTTCCATTTTTGTGTGTTTATTAATTTGATTACATTTAGTTTTAAGTTAAACATCTGTTTGTGTAATAACTGTTTAAATGTATGGCAAAGCCAATGGAAATGCTAAAGCAGCTTGTTGTTTGTATGCTCAGCCTTACAGTCCCAATGAACTATTTTTTTCTCTTGAGAGAAATAAGGTACTTTCAGCCTCGGTATGTAATATACTATTGCATACCTGTTTTTAAATAGCTTTACTGATCTTTAAATACTATCAATTTGGTGTACAAATTTCTTACACAAGAAACATTATTTTGAGAAATACTATAGCGATAGTGAATTCTTATATTAATAAAGTTCTTTACTATTAATTTAACTAAATAAAACTGATGATCACAATGTCGTAACAAAATATTATTATCTGCAACACAAGATCTAAATATTTTATTAATCAACAGATCAGATACTATTTTTGAAGAAGCTCTAAATGCTTTTTCAGCTAGTTGACATACGAGGGTGGTCTGAAAACTAAGGTAAGTAGTACAAAAAAAGGTGTTTTTTATTCAAGTTTTTTGCATTTATTTTTCAATATAGTCCCCTTTTAACTCGATGCACTTATTTCAACAATGCCTTCACTCTAATAGGACGAATTAAACGCCTCAAAATAATCATTTGTTTGTACAATCACTTCCTCATTAGATGAAAATCTCTTTCCACCTTTCAAGTTTGGAAACAAGAAAAAGTCTGATAGAACTAAATCTGGACTGTAAGGTGCATGATGAAGTATTTCGAATCTTAATTCAACTAATTTTGCCGTGACAATGTTTGATGAATGAGCTGATGCATTGTGATGATGAAACAACACTTTCTTTCTTGTGAAAAGCGGTTTTTTTCCTTTAATTTTTCAACCAGCTGGTCCAATAACGATGCATAATACTCGTCTGTGATTGTTTTGCCCTTTTGTAGATAATCTATAAAGATTAAGGAGCAATATATAGCATCATCAGAAGTCTGTGCTGTTAAGAACAGAAGTTTTAATGCTTTGGTAGAAAATTCTAGATTAGCTTCAGCAGTTGAATACCATTTCGAAATTGTTTTTGGATGTGGCAAACTATTTTCATATTGTTCTCTTACAGATTGATATGCTTTTGGTGAATAGAAGTGTAACGTTATTGCAAATGTTCTTAAATCTTCAGAATATTTTTTATCAACTGATTTTCCAATGGATTTTTTACAAAATCTTTTAATAAAATTTTAATAAAATAAAATTAAGGCAAACTAATTTAATTACTTTGTAAGCGCATCTAAAATTCCCACAACATCTATCTTTTATTTGGGAACACCCTGTATATAAGGGAATCAAGAACATAGTCAAATTTGAGATCAAAATTTACAAATAAGGATTTTACAGGTTATAATAAATAGCTTTTGAAAATCCCTGCTTTACGAGTGTAAAAACAATTTATAATTCCAGCTTCTCACGAAATTATGTTTGTTTCTATAAATAACTGGCAACCACAAAACCCCCCCTTCCCGGCAATTTCAAGGCAAAGGAATACAGCATTAATATGAATTGAGACCAGAGCTCTGAAGTGTACACACATATTAGCACGGCGTGACATCGTTAGGCATTGCTGTTTCCAAATTCAAGAATACAAATTAGTTACCCGAATCAACTACTGACTGTCTGAATCGTAGAGAATCAGGTTAATTGGTGCTTCTTGCGAATTAAATAGGATTTCGGTCAAATTTTCATAATCCTGGTCCAAATAGGTCAAAGGAGTCATCGGACGTTTGGAAAGTACTCCAGGTACATTATAATAAGAAACTAAGGCAGTCATTGAAGCCTGCTATTAAAATCACGAATCTCAAGCACTCACAAGTAAGTGGCAATTTTTTTGTTATTAAGGCCTTTTTCACTTGACCAATCAACAAGTTCACTTAGAGGAATCCAACCCTCAACCCCAATATTTATTTGATAACGTAATACCATTCGCTGGGTAAGTTACTACCGTCAAGTCTCAGTTAGACCTTTTGTTATTTAATTATGTGAACTCTTAAATTTAAAGTAAAGACAAATAGTTAGTATAGTTAATTATTGCTATTTTGGACCACCTTTAATTCAAGGGGTCAATATTTTGTTAATAGTTAAGTAGATTTTACATAAGTAATTTTTGGAGATCCCTTCTTTTTCTCTTTTGTTTATAATCAATTTGTTAGTTAATAATTAGTGCTTTACCTAAATGTGTTCTAATTGCATGTATGTCATATTGTTTTATTGTAACCATTTGGTTAAAACCTGATGCTTTTATTATTTCAGAATTTTTCATAATTTTAGTAATACTTTATAATAATAACTTTGTTACAGGAAAATAGTAGATTTAAGTATTTACGGAACACTCATATGTTGTAAGTCTAACGATGCGATTTTAGGAGGGCTTCAACCAGTGGCACACGAGAAATCAAGTACCTTATAAGTATTCCGAATACAAGCATCACATTTACGGTTGAAGTTAACAGTTCTTGTCCTTTAGTCTCCAGTAATTTAAACCTCCATTTTTGACAAACAGATAAGGCGGCACCTAAAATCACGACCTTTACCCAATTTTGACTCTTTGAAAGCCGTTCTGAATTTCTAGCTCAATTCTTATAAACAAATACTGTAAACCCCCCTCCCCCTCCTCACTGTTGCTGCCAGAGCAACGAGCTGATTTAGTACCAAAACGGCATTACCCTGTACCATCAGAGGCCTAAGACACCTTTTGTCCCATTATAACTTACCAATAAAATATTACATTTTTATCTTTAGTTTTCTTTGTTTTAGAAGTACCACAAGCCATACAACTCACCATTGTTTATATGCTTATAAACAATACACAAGAATTAAAATTATGTATACTCCACTAATATTACAACTACGCAATACTACAAATAAACTAAAACTAACTAAAAATTGATAAAATCAAATTAAAACATTAGAAAAACGCTTTCAACTAACAAATGTCAAACGCTGTCAACCAACCATCATAAAATGAGTCAAACATGGTCATTAAGAGTAGGAGAATTTTGGTCAAATTTTAAACTATATGGCTGATAGGAAAAGCTCTTTCTACCTACTCTTTATTAAATGCTTAGCGTAATCCATTCTCAGTAATAATTAACTGTCAAATTGACAGTTTGAATTTGTCATATTTTACATAGCATAATTGCATTGAATGCAATTGTAAATAAATTTCCTATTTTAATTTAATAATAAAGTACTTCTCGCCAAATTTGTTGACATACAATTTGCAGGTTATATATTGGCTTTGATTGGGCGTGTGTCTAAGCTACACTCTACGGAAAAATTTTGTAGCCCACTGGGAACTGAGATTTAAATGTCGCTTGTTATAAGGCTAAATTAACTGTTCATGTAGTTTTTAGACTAAAACAAAACAAACACAGATTAATATAGATGTTAGTTTAATGTCACTATTTTGTTACTTCAATTTAAAAATACTTGACAATTTGTAGTTTGTGGTATAATATTAATTGTACTTAAATATTGAATTCATAATATTATATGGATACATGTAATAAAGTAATATTTTCTATGATAGTATAATGTGCATTTTGATACAGATTGGTTTAAATTATAGAGAAATAAAAGTCTCTAGTTGCCACTTTTATGTATTGACAAAATATACACATTTTGATAAAATGTAGCAATGGAATTTCAAATGTGTTCTCTATATATCTATATATCAGCAATATATTACAATGCCTGAGATTTGCATTGAAGTTACCAACTATGCCGCTTTATATCACTTGTTAACGATTTTATATAAATGCCATCGATGGTACATGAACTGGTGACAAAGCATCAATAATTAGCAATATACAACAGATGGCAACAAAATATTATCGTAGTTAAAGCTTACCTTTGGCGTTTTCCATAATTGGCAATATTTAAACAACATTGTTGAATTATTATAATTAATTGTAATTACTAGGGGGCGGAATATATGCAAAGTGCAGATATATGCATTTTTTGCATATTTTGTAAATTTTATAATGAAATGCATATTTTTCACAAATTATTATTTTA
>JAHWXV011183420.1:0-10006 GCA_024586415.1 Phrixothrix hirtus
TATTTTTATATATATATATATATATATATATATATATATATATATATATATATATATATATATATATATATATATATATATATATATGTATATATAAAATCTGTTTCATGAATATTTTAATAGATTTGTGTATTGGAGATTAAGACATATTGTTCTAAAGTATGTCAGGTAAAGTAACATAAAATACTTTTAACTCTTATTTCCTGGAATAAATATTTTTAGAAACAAACATATGTACCATAATTGAAGATATGCTGAAGAGTATTCACATTAAGGGCATAGATATTACTATCCGATATGGTGTGCTCTCTAGGGTTGGACTTAATACTACAATTGTTAATATTTTGAAAACTATACATTTTTGAAAAAAATCTCATATGCAAATTTTGTTCTGCAGGTCATAAGGTATCAACACTTTGCATGGTGTCACTTATTTTTGGGACACCTTGTATACATCTCATTTATCAAACATTAAAGGATGGTAGCCAACCATAAGTGCAAAACACATTTTTTGTTTATAGAAATTTTCAACAGAAATGTCAAAAATATTAATAAAAAGTAGACAGAAACTGTTTGAAAACCTCTGATATTTCCAATGTAATTACCATAAAAAGTTCATTGCAATTTATTTATTAAGTTTTCATGATCTTACAAGTCTATCATACTAATTCTAACGGAGTATCTGCAATTTTACACATTTCAGGTTTATAAAGTAAAAAAGCATTGTATACAGTACTAAAGCAAAACAGCATAATTACAGTTTATCATTTTTAAAATGTCCTAATAAATATTATTCATCCGTTTAAATACGAAATTTACAAAATCATCCTAACAAAATTGATCATACACAGATGTGCCCATTAGAGTTAGCATGTCAGAAATATCTATGTATATAATATGCATAAACTAATGGCATTTTCAATTGGAATACACTAAGTGTAAGAGGAATGTTCGATTAGGATTATCGATGCAAATTTTTTCAGTGATGTATGTTCATTCGGAAATAGAATGGATTTCAAAATTGGCATGAGATTAAGGAGCTCATGTCAGCGCAAACATCATTTTGAGAAGAGTAAGTAATAACAATGTTCTTATTGTTCTTCCACTTTCACTTATTAGTGATTATACTATTAATAAATCATGACATCGATAAAATATTACATAATCTTAAATTCAAAAGTTTGTTTTATTTTTAGGTTATAAATCATGTACTGAAATTCAATTTCCAGTACTAACTTTGCACTGTTCTGAACTGGACGAGCATTATACACCATTTAAATACAAAGTGAACTCTCATTGTGCCCATGAATTAAAAATGGTATAAATATTTTATCTTCTTACTTTACAATTTCAGTTTTATAATGCCTTTAATTCGGTAACTTTTAAGAGTTTAGTATACATTTTATAATTATGGTGTACATTTTTATGTTTAGTGTCTTGTTTTTAATTTAAACATTTAAAATGGCTTATCTTTTTAACAGTGAATTTGTTGACATCCTGATAATTTATAGCGAATGTCATCAAAATATAGAAGCGACTTATTAGAAGGCATCAGGAATTATTTCCAAACAGCAAGTTTTTATATTCAACACTGTAAATCAAACTTTGAGTAACTCTAAAATGTGGGCTCTTTTTTTGAAACTTTTGTTTTATTTTTTCAAAATTGTGCTACTATTAAACTTTCATAAAGGGGTTATAATACACCCTGTGTACACTTTTAATATTAAATTAATTGTGTAATCAAATAGTAATGTTAAGACAGATAATTAAAATTTTTAATTCAACTTAAAAAACATACAACAAAATGGTTAAAAAGCAAATTTAAGTACTTACCAGTTCTTGTGGGGCAGCTCGTAGGGCCTTCACAGACTCTTCGTGCTCCCCCTCCTACATGATAAACACAGCATAAAGCCTCAACTATTTACAACATTTAAAAGCCATGTTATATGTTAAACATTTTGAAAGAAAGCAAAATTACATTATTGGAAAATTAAATACAAACCTTCCAAATAAACTCTCCGCTAGAACTAGATCGAGTGTCAGATCCACTATCCCAATCTTGCTCATCTATATCTGCACTTTCACTAAAAGATGTTGACATTAGTTGAACGTCACTGGGTCCTGTGAATCTAATATCTGTTAAAGCATCATAAATGTCGACAATTTGATCATTTTCGACAGGATCGTAGATATGTTCTTCTTCTTGTTGTGGAAAATTTACATATAGAGGTTGAATGTTTTGTTGTAATTCCTTTATATTTACATAATCTAAACTATCACTATTGAGTTGAGATTCGAGATTAACATAAATCGGAGTTTCTAAACTAGTTTTAGAAATGTTGTCCTCGAATATAATTAAATTATTAATACTGCTTTGACGTTCGCAATTTAAAAATTCTGTTATATAACTTTTACTGTTATCTATTACCTCCTCGTTTATTGTAAGATTTGGCATTTCTAATTTATTATTATTTAATATATGATTGTTGTCTTCAATACGACAAAGTGTTGGACTTATGGTACCGTTTATAACAATGCAGTCTTTTGTTCCATCAATATTATTCATAAGTACATTTTGATCATTGTGGTCTTCCAAATTAATATTTTCTGTTCTTTTAGAATACTCCAAATCTATACTATCTTCTTGATTACTTAGTTTATGTTCAATCATTTTAACGTAATTTTCATTTTCAGTAATTAATTCAGTTTTGCTATCTTCTAGGTTGACATCACTTATATTAATTTGAATATTAATATTGTTGATGTCAACATCTTGAATATTTTCAGAATTACAAATATTTTTGTCATCTTTATTTTTCTTAAAATAATTACTTATTCCATTAGCTTCTATTATTGCATAAGGAACTTCAGTTGTTATATACTGGTTTTCTATGTTAAAAGATTTATTTAATTCAAAATTTTCAATTAGTTTTGGTTGATAAGTCATTTCTATTTCTTTATTTTCAATTTCATTTAAATTTTCACATTCAGATTTATTTTTTTCATTTTTACTTAAGACAATGTCTTTTTCAATACTTTCAAATCTATTATTATTTTCTTTAAAATTATCACTGGTTTGATTAATATTATTTTGTATTTTAATAGGCAGATCCGTACCACAATTGTCATCAAAAATTATTTCCGAATTTTCATCCTTATTATTTTCATAATTATGAGTAGTATCTGAGTCAAATAAACCCGTAATGAGTAATTTTGGATTTGAATTTTGCAAATTTTTTATAATAAATGTGTTATTTTGATCAGAGAGGTTTTCATCAATTTTCATAAAATTGACAAAATGAGGTTCTAATATATGATTAGAATTAACTGCAATGATTTTGGTTTCATCATATTTACTAGTATCGTTAGGCAGATTTTGATTATTAATGTCAATACTATCATCTTCTTCTTTCCCATCTATTATGTTGCTGATAATTTCAACATTTACCAAATTTATATCTAAAATTTCAAGCTCAGAATCATCTTGATCATGTTTTTGAAAAATCTCTACAAATGGGGATGACTCATCTTCGATTTTTTCATTATTTGTTATAGATGTTTCAGGGATCGTTACAACATTTTTTCTTTCTTCATCATTTTCTTGTATTAAATCTGAATTTTTCTTATCTGGAGAATTTTCAATTTCATTAATACCATATGTCAATTCTTCTAAATTAAAAAGAGTATCATTAGAGCAACAGGAGTCTTGGCTTGGAGTATGTCTATGAGGAGGTTCTTGAACAGGACTTTCTACATTTTGTATAGAATGTGTTTCAGTATCTATCAATTCTGAATGATGTTCTTCTTCAAAAGGTTCTGGCCAATCTTCATTTTCAGATTCACTACTGTCTCTTCTATATAAAAAGAAATATAGTAATAAAATTTTATTAATGCAAAATGCTACTAACCGATTATAACTTGGATGAAGAGAATAATCACTATAACTTTCTTCAGGAATTGGCGACAAAGGAGTAGTATACACATTATATTTAATGACCATTTCATCTCTTTCTTCAGAATTCCAATCATCACATTCTTTAAGTTGTTCATTAGGTTGACCCTAAATATAAATTTCTTTAGAACAGTTACTACTTATTTATAAATTACACACTTGAGCTTGAGGTAACTTCATCAACAATTCGTTTCGAATAGCAATCATAATTTCATCATCCATACTAAAGCCAACATAACTCTCATTAACAGTTTGCGATGGCTCAATCTGTCCAGATACATCTAAGTTGGTTTGAGAATGTAAAAACCAACCTTCTCCTGGTTCCCAATTACCTTCATTATCTAAACATATTTAATTTAAACTGAATCAAGTACAACTGCATGGTTTAAAATAAATTATATTAAAAGTTATCTATTCTGTAGTCTATTTCACTTAAGAAATTACCAAAGCCCCAGTAAGTACAACCTAACTTACATGTTAAGCAAATGTAAGTTATCATGAACTGAATATGGTATGGGCCCACCTTCAGTACACATTAACTTGCGCATATAAGTTCGCATGTAGTGAATGTAGAATATGGGTTTGTATACTTCTTATGTAAAACTGATTTTAAAAACGTTTAACCATCACAATTTTAAAGTCAGGTTATACAGAAAGCTCCCAATTTACATACATGGATCATTTCACATGTGTAATATAAATTGAATTTTTATATAAATTAAAGAAATGTTTTTACTATTAGGTTTAATAGAATACACAACATGTGTTCTTTTAAGGGGATGACACGAGTGTTTGTCAAGTCTTAAAAAATAATTAAAAAATGTTTGCTTTATATTCTATTTTCTTTAAAACATTCTAAACTTTATAAAAAATTCTTATATGCAAGTTGTATACCTTCTGTTAATAAATAAACAATAGTAATTGCTAATAGGGCATTTCTGGCATCACACCTCCCTCCACACCTCATTTTTATGAATGCACTCATGGAGCAAAATATCCAGAAATTCGTTAACTATTTCACAAAGTTATCTATGATTTGGCAAATTAATATTTCACAAGATGACTGATGCTTCTAGGGACAAATTATACAGGGTGTCCCAAAAATAACCAGCATCACAAAAACTGTAGATACCTTATAACCTGTAGAACAAAATTTCCTTATGAAATTTTTTTCAAAAATATAGTTTTCGAAATACATATGAACAATTATAGCATAAATCCATATAGCAATATTGCCCTTGATGTATATTACTCATCTTGCTTGTTATTAAAACTGTTTATTTTAGAAGATAAAGTTAAAAGGATTATATATTACTTTACATGACATATTTTAGAATGGTATTTCTCAAACTCCGGTTTGCAAATCTGACAGGTAAGCAAAAAATTTAAAAATAATTTTTGCAAAGCAAAATATATAAGATAAAAAATTTATTTACCAGTTATTATTTTTTTACAATAGTAATTTTTAAGGAATAATTTGTTAATAGTCTGCGTAAAAAGGATAGGCTATTTTGTTTTACAATATCCTGCTACAATTTTTAAAAAAATGAATTGTGTTAATTTCATATCTGGCATTTGAGATTTTTGTTTTTAACAAATAATTTTGGTAGCAAATAGCGTGAAAGAATAACAAACAATCAATATTTTAAAAATTAAATATTAAAGTGTAAAGACCTATTTAAAATTGTTTTAAGTTATATTAGAGAAGGTAAACAAGGTCAAAGAGCTTTTATAGGTCAAACTATTATGAGTATATCCTAAACAGATATTATATGCTTTTCTAAGCAGAATTAAATCAGTGGTATATTTCTACTACAGCTAAATTCATAATTTCGCTTATTTAGTAGACAGGATTGTATTTACAGCAAATTATACTATTTAAACTTTTAATACTTAGGTGGTTTTTGAAAAATAAAGTATCCACAGTTTTTGTCATACCAGTTATTTTTAGGACACCCTGTATACATTAATGTATCACATATTTTACAGTCATATGATGATAAATCATAAATCATATTCAACTTTTATCCAGCAACTCAAAAACTGTTTGATAATAAAAATTATTACGGGTTAATACTCAGACAAAATGAAGACCACTCCCTTAAAAATATGAATGATCAGAGTTTGCAATTCATAAATAAATTTCAATTTCAAATTTCACCAGAAAATTGAATCTATTTTGATTTATTTTTGGTTTCTGGAGTATAGTGGTGGGTTCGTCTCATCAACAGTAATAAATTGACATAAAAATTTAGATATATTATGCTTAAACAGTTTCAAACAATACTCCAAAATCATTGAACGATTGTTTTTAATCCACTGTTAAGAAACACGGCACCCAGGGAGCTTTTTCATATCCAAATCATCATGTATAATTGAAACCACTGTACCAGTAGCCAAATTTAAAACCTCCACAATCTCATGCAACTTCACTTGAAAATCTGTCAACACTTTTGTTATCATTTATGGTGTACAGGCATTTTTTGACCTACTAGAACACTCAACATCGCAAATGATCGTACAACTACAAAAATCATTAAATCGTTTGTGTATCATTTTAATTGATGGAGCAGAATCTATATAATATTTGTCAAGCTTTGGTTTTTTTTGTTTTTGTTATCGTTTTTCCATACAGAAAGTAATGTTCAACATTTTTTCCATTGTAAGGAAACCAATACAAGTTGTTTACTTTAAATGGCTGTCAAACCCAACCTAGTCAGCAGATGTTCTTGAAAACTGGTATAACACCATCTGGAGGAATATATTTTAACAAAATAATATTGATTTTATGCTGGTGCTATTTCTTCCAATAGAATAGAGCAATGATTATTTGGTGAACAAAAGTAATGGAAAGGAGTAGTTTGTTTGCGTTTGTTGTTGGCGATTGGGATTGAAAAATCAACCATAAATAAAATATAATTGTAGAAAGGGACAAGAATTTGAAAATAGTGGTTGTTAAAAGCAGGAAATGGAATTAATTGTAAATATTGATATTCTAAATAAGGTCTTACAAGGGGTATTTCATAAATGAAGAAGGCTTTAATTTGGGTAAGTTTTTATAATGGTGCATAGTTTTTGTATTTACAAGATAAAGTAGATCTAAATTGGTTTTAGGATTTTTTTTAAAGTTTGGGAAATATTATTTAGATTGAAGTAAGTCTTTATTGGAAATTAAAGAGAGATGGATTTTATTGAATTGTGTGAATGTTAAAAGACATTTATAGGTCAGGAGAGAAAATGTTGTAGGATTGGAATAGCCAAGTCTAGTATCGCAGGGATGTTTATTAATTTAAATATAAAGTCGGTTTAAAATTAATTTTTAAAATTGTGTCCTTCAATTTTTGTATAAGTATTTGATTAGTAGCTATATTTTGTATATTTGTTGTGAAAATGTTAATTGTATTGTTAAGTATCTGTACTTGTTCCTTGAAGTACTGTTTTTTGCTTGTGTATGGTTTTTTTAAAATTTCAATTTGTGCGTCATGGTGCTATGCATTTACCGAATTTAGGTTTTCAATAAAGATAATAAAATTAGAAAAAAGAAGAAGTCACCCAACAAATTTTGTGTTTATTTTTGATTAGGAATTTAAATATATCACCAAGTCTGTCAGTTATAAGCCCTCATGTGTATCTTTTATTTCAATTCACGTTTTATTAGTACTAATTCTCATTTACAGATATATAAGTAGTCCAGTCACCAGAGACGAAAAACCCATCATATCTCGCACTAATGGGAATCAAAACAGAACCTTCGGAAATAGTTAGTTCCTTGTGAGTATAAAACAAGGAAAAAAGTTTGCAACGGCAGGGGGTGTGCAAAGTCCTTGAAAATGACTTCAAAGATGCAAAAATTTGGTTTTTTATAAATAAGTCGGAAAATATGCAAATTGGGGAAAAAAGTGCAGATAACAAAATTATTGTTTTTTGTGCATAACTAGTCTTATATATAATTATGTATATGATGCCAGCCTGACAACACGACAGACTCGGCACCAGCACCATTGTGCATTAGCTTACCATACAGCTGCTTCTAGACCCCACTCATTGTATCCATTTCCAAACCTATATAAAATTTATACCTGAACCCGTAGAAAAGTTTTCATTACATACAATTTAAAGTAAAGAAATTCTTCTTTCATTTGCCACAGGTTTTATCCAAAAACAATATATACTCAATAAATAAAAATTTCTGAAAGAAAAAATGGAACATTTTCAAACCGCTTCTTGTTTTTGTAATAAAAAAATTAAGGACATATTTAAAAAATGTTTACTATATGGTCCAAAAGTAGACACTTTTATCTTTCAAATGCATGCTTGACTTTTTTCATAAGTCAATTTGTCACAATTTTATTCGAGTATATGTATAAAATTCGCAGGGACCAAAAGATTTGAAAAAAAATCGCTAATTTGGAGATGACTTCATTTTATACCGATAAATTAAAAGTATTTTTAAATGTTCTTACATTCATTAATATCTAAAAAATCATAATCATAAAAAGGTTTTACTTACCCAACTCATTTATCATAAACATTAATAAATATATATGTTCGCTTTTTGAATTAGCGAAAATTAATAGCTTTAGCCCTTTTTTCGGAAGTAAGCAAAACTAAAACATTTGATATGCATCTGAAAGCAGTCTTCCTCCTTAAAACAATTTTTTGTACAATTATTCTATAAAAAGTTATAACTATTTTCGCACCTTGATATCTCTACATTCTTACTCTATTCTGTTTCCCGCACTGAGCCTTAGAATGCAATTACATACACCTTGCAAATTTATTTTACAAGTAAATTATGAACCGGACGTAAAAACTTATTACAACCTTTTTTGGGTAAAATTTTCTCCTCTTTAATTTTGTTATCTACACTTTTTCCCACAAATTGCATATTTTCCGACTTATTCATGAAAAACCAAAATTTTGCACCTTTGAGTTCATTTTTGAGGACTTTGCACACCCCCTACCCTTGCGAACTTTTTTTATACTCACAAGGAACTAACCATTTCCAAAGATTCTATTTTGATTCCCATTAGTACGAGGTATACACCTCTGGCGACTGGACTAAAGGTAATTTCATCAAGTTTCCAATGCACCTATGTTTATTATTATTTTTTGTTTTGTGGCCGGAATTTCAGAATGTGCAAATTTCCTGGACCTATTGGCTTAAAATCTTTTCATCTAATCTGGAGAAGTTCCACTATCAGCATGGATTTTTATTGTGTTGAACACCACATTTACATGAAACCTATGATTTTACTTCCTTATCAGAAAAGAAGGAATGTTTTTTAAATTTTTGTCAGCTGTGAAATTTACTGACTTTGATCAGGTTGAACCTGGGTCCCTTGGATATACAGGTAAACATGTTACAAATTATTGATTTCTGCAACAGTGCGGTGTAGATGGAGGATTTCCTGGATTTTTGCCATAATCAAAAAATTCCAGGCAGCAACTCAAAACATACTCATAATTACACAAGGTTGTTATGGCAAAAAGCCATATAAAGAGAAGCCCTATAGAAACATATTAGTATATCTGTAACCTAAACATGTCCTTCAATTTTTTAAATACAAGGATTATTTAAAAAGTAATAATCACCTGATTTTAATTTATAACATAATTGTGTTAAGAGTTTTTTTTAAAATATTCTTCTGTGGTCTAAGCTAACTTTTTTGCAGGAATGCAAGATAATATATTAAACTCTATATAATATTCACTAACAAAACTTCCAAAACTTAGTTTTAAAGAATATACAGGGTTTTCAAACTTAAGTCGGCACTATTGCTAACTTTCTTATTAAGGTAGCTACGAAGTCGATCAAATAGGCAAACTAGTGTATTATGTTACGCTGATTATGATGGCTGAAACAAAAAAATAATTGACAGTCACGTTCTCAAATTATCGATAAAAACGTACTTCTTTTTAATGAAACACCCTGTATATAATTCTTC
This sequence comes from Phrixothrix hirtus, assembly GCA_024586415.1. Classification (NCBI taxonomy): domain Eukaryota; kingdom Metazoa; phylum Arthropoda; class Insecta; order Coleoptera; family Phengodidae; genus Phrixothrix; species Phrixothrix hirtus. Next base: position 9,901 of record JAHWXV011183420.1, read on the forward strand.
CAATCGACGAAGAAATACATTCTGAACAAAATTTGTCTTACATCATACTATCCTAAAGTAAGAAATGAGGGAAATATTTATGATTTTTTAATTTCACAGAGAAGGT
>JAHWXV011183704.1:0-10045 GCA_024586415.1 Phrixothrix hirtus
TTTTAGAGTTTGCAATTTAGGTGTATAGGAAAGTCATTAACGTCAATAAATTCAAATTAAATTTAAAATGTGTAAGAGAAAGTCGTGTGTTGTCTCACACGAGATTTTTTATTGAAAAATCATATTAATAGTATAATAAAATATCCACATCTGGATGTACTGATATTCCAAAATATCCACAATTGAATATCTGAAATTTACCAGAGTATCCACTTACAGATACAACAACTAATATCGTACTTTTCACAATATTTTTATAAATTCCTAACGTCATAACTTTGATGTATAGGGTCAATAGAAGAAAAACGAAACTGTACAAAAAAATTTATTGCATAAATGCAAAGGTACAAATCCTACACAAACAGAGACAAAAGTTGAAGATGTATACAAATTTGATATTTCTAAAAGTGTTGGGGTTTTTTTGTATTAATTTTCTTAAACCTTGTCTTACATATAACACACTTTTTTCAAGACCATTTTTTTACCAATTCTCCTGCAAAATCAACTGTTGCATGCAAAGTTGAATATTTTGGTTGATCAATTTTAATTCACCCAATAAATGCTTATTTTTACTACTCCATCTAACACAATTTATAAGTGAACACACTGATTAATTGGAAGTGACTCTTTTACCGTGTCTAAAAATTTATTTTTTATATTTCCCATCAGGTTTACATTCCAAATATAACCATTTTAACCATATTTGCACTCAGAAATATTTAGTAAGTAAATATCCTTATGTGGATACAATGGTATATTCACGTATGTCTAACAATATCCATATGTGGATACAATGGAGCAGAAGGGGTTAATAATGAGTAGTGGGTTTGTTCGTTCATATCATACTGGTTTCTGTGAATTATTAGAACCACATGTGTGTGCATTTAATGACATTACAGGTAAACATCATATATCAATTGGATAACAGCAAGACCAGCACAAATTCCAATTTTATTTTTTATTATTGTCATTATCCAATCATTCATCATTCCTTGGTACACTTTTGTTTATTTACTTATTATTAATTAAAACATTGTACCACAGCTTAGTTGTTAAACTTCATAAATTCATTATAGTTATTGAAATTGGATTCTAGTGTAATTAACACGTTGACTATTGCTTCGGTCATTTTGACCGAAAGCAGAAGTAGTTCACAGCACCATGTCGTCATTATGAGCGAAATATCTATGATGTTTTTAAACTCTCATAAGATGCCATTGGTCACAATCACAATGTGGATTCTTGGCGCAGATGACCAAAACAGCATGGAAAGGCAAAGGCACATGAAAACTTTCTGTTCTTTGTTTTTTGTTATAATGCAATTCTTTTAGTTTTCAAATGTTTCAAATTGGTTAAAACATTATTAAAATACAATGTAAAACACTCTTTAGAAAGACATGCAATAATGAAAAACATATAAAATTAAAGAAAACAGTCTACTGCCAAATGTGTTGGTCATTATGTCTAAATTCTATAAATATAATTTTTTATTCTTATTTAGGTACATACACTGCTAATCACTTAAATTTTTATATAAACACATTAATTAGAAAAAAATTACTGTTTGGCCTAATAAGAACACATTACTAAAAACTGTAAAGCAGGGAACGTGTTAACAAATTAACTAACACAAACTAAAATGAAAAGGTAATTTTTGAAAATTAGACATGCATACAACACGTTTTAATAACAAATTAAGTATTTGATCAATTTTTCAAATGTATTAGGACTTATTTAATAAGCAATACAAACAAACTTGATATTTTATCACTCAGTTGTCATATTCTATAATTTGTTGCTCCAAACAGTAATGACTTTTTTAAAATTCACTAACTTATGCAATTCACTTGCAAAGTTTTATATGTATGAGATATTACTTTTGCTTATACCTACACTTCTTGTTTATTCTGTTACTCATCGATTTATTATTTATGTAATTCATCATCACCTCTCACACAAATGTAGCAAAGTATTGTTTCTACTGTACAATGATTTATAAAATCAACTTTGAACTAAAAAATAAAAGAAAGTTATCTATTAAAGTACATTTTTATAAAAACAAGTATCAAGGAATAAAATTTAATATTTAGTATACACTGCATCCCAAATTAGGGATGCATGTATTGCTATCTCGGTTAATATTAGAGACAGAGAGTTGGTTAAATGGGCAACGTTTTAGAGGATTTTTTGGGAAATATCACAGTGCCTTCAAATTTGATCCAGCTTTGACCATCTTCGATCTAATCCAAACAACCAAAATCGTGCGGTTTCTAAATTCCCTCCTATCTCGTTAATTTGAATTATGACATCATTTTAACTTGGACATTGTTTAGGCACTTTTTAATGTTCTTTGCAATGACACTAAAAAGAAATAAATACCGTCTTTTGTTTTTGAGATACTAACTGTAACTTTTTTATTTCATATGGATGCCATATTGTTTTTCTATATTATTCAATAGTGCTTTTAATTCTCTTTCCAATGATGTACCAGCATCATATATTTTTTTTCGTACGAAAATATCAAGTTTTGAGCTGAATAAGCATCATTTGCAGGAACTTTTAATTTACTTCTTTAATTTAAAGAAATCGGCAGCTGAGGCGCATCGATTGCTCGTAGAAGCATATAGTGAGGCTGCCTTAAGTGAGAGAAGTTGTCGTGAGGGGTTTCAAAAGTTTAAGAACGGTCAATTTGATGTCAAAGACAAAGAACATAGCAGAAGGCCGAAAGTGTACAAAGACACGAAATTGGAAGCATTATTGGATGAAGATTCGTGCCAAACGCAAGAAGAACTTGCATTTACATTAGGAGTGATTCAACAAGCAATTTCACATTGTTTAAAATCATTGGGAATGATTTAAAAGCAAGAACATTGGGTTCCATATGAACTGAAGCCAAGAGATGTTGAACGCCAATCTTTCACATGTGAATTGCTGCTTGCCAAGCATAAACAAAAGGGTTTTTTGCATCGTATAGTCATTGGTGATGAAAAATGGATCCACTATGATAACCCGAAGAAGAAATCATGGGGACCGCCTGGTCATGCTTCAACATCAACAGCCAAGCCAAATATTCATGGAAAAAACTTCATATTGTGTATTTGGTGGGGCCAGTTTGGTGTTATGTATTATGAGTTGATCAAACCAAACGAAACTATTACTGGAACTCTCTACCAAACACAATTGATGAGATTGAGCCGACCACTCAAGGAAAAATGCACCCACTACTACTCCAGACACGACAAAATTATTCTCCTGCATGATAATGCTCGTTCACATGTTGCGGTGCCGGTCAACCTACTTGGAAACACTCAATTGGGAAATTTTACCCCATCTGTCATATTCACCAGACATTGATCCTTCTGACTACTATCTGTTTTGATCGATGGCATATGGCCTGTCTGAGCAGCACTTCACATCATATGAAGATATCAAAAATTGGGTCGATTCGTCGATAGCCTCAAAACAAGAAGCGTTCTTCCAACGCGGTATCCGTTTGTTGCCAGAAAGATGGGAAACAGTAGTGGCTAGCGATGGACAATACTTTGAATAAAACATTAGGTACTGTTCTTCCACAATAAATGCCCAATTTTTTATTAAAAATGGCGGAGACTTATTTGTACTCCTTTTATTTTTGTAAATCTTGTCAAATGTAGAAACCTTATCTATCTGTAATTAAATATTATAATAATACCAGTGCTATTTTTCATCTACTGACTTAAATTCATTCATGGTTTCTTATAAAATAATTAAAATTATCTTCCATCGTTTCTTAAAATTATTATCGTGGCATTCGTATTTTGTGCATTCACAATTAGCAATTATTGTTTAGTAATCAGTTACTTGTAAGTCAAAGGTTGATAATAATTATTGTAGGTGAATTCTAAAAATTTTGGAAGCAAGTCATGGAAACAAAGTTACCTATCAAACACGTAAAATTCTGTCCTTTCTATTGTGTGCTTGTAATTATTTCTGTATTATTTGTGTTGTTTTTCGTTCCTGATTTTATTGTTTTCTCAATTGTATTGTTATTTATCGCATTTTCGTATCTACTAAAATTAGTTTTAAACAATGGTAAAAAAATTTTGCAATGAAAAAAACTAGACATGCTGGAAATCTACTTCCAATCTCATAGAAATGCTTTTGGAGCCTCAAGAATGTATAAGGATAGATTCCCAGAGTGTGATCAACCAAATTCTAGATATTTTGGAACACTTATAATTAATTTATTAAACTTTGGTAGCTTCAATGAGACTTGGAACAATACGTATAATGTACAAAACCAACAGCTAACTAATGCTGTTTTAGAGTACACTACTAAAAATCCTACTACATCAGTTCAAAAAATGGCAAACGAAACGGCTGTGCCTAAGATGACAGTTCATCGACTATTAAAAGCTAATAAATACCATCCTTACAAGCCTACAATTATACAAGGTTTAGTTCCAAATGACTACCAAAGAAGAATAGCTTTCTCTGAGTGGTATGTTCAAAAATGTCACGAAGATCGCAATTTTTTGAATAAGGTTATATGGACTGATGAAGTGAAATTTAAAAATTGTGGAATATTTAATAGACATAACACTCATTATTGGAGTGTGGAAAATCCTCACAATACTACCCAGAGGAGATTCCAAACGAAATTTGGATTCAATGTTTGGGGTGGTATAATAGGTAAACTTAAATTTGTAATAGGGTAGGGCAATTATAACACTAGGGTACATTTTTCTAGGAAATCAATTAATTGGGCCATTTATTTTTAGTATAATTTAAATGGGGAACGGTATCTACAACTATTAGAGAACCAAATTGTACCAGTAATTAGACAAGTTATTGGAAATTTAAATGAAACTTGGTTTATGCACGATGGATGCCCTGCTCATAATCGTGACATAATTAATGATTATTTAAGGGGAATATTTCATAATAAAATCATCGCCAACAATGGAGACATTTTATGACCAGCAACATCGCCAGATATTAATCCCCTTCATTTTTTGCATGGGGGCATGCAAAAAGTGAAGTTTATTCTTTGAAGCTCCAGAAAATATAGCAATTTTGGAAGAACGAGTGAGGAATACTTTTCGGGCTATTAACAGAAATACTTTAATGAGAGTGGTAAATGCTGTTCAAGTCCATTGTCAAAAGTGTATTGAGCAGGTTGGTGGACATGTGCAACCATTTATTTAATGTGAGTGTCAGCTGTTTAATTAATGAAATTGTAATTTGCGCTCATATATTGTTAAAATTTTGTTTACTAAGTTTTCAATTTGTGCTATGTATGTGAGTTGTATAAATAGAAAAATAATCAAATTCAGGGGCCACTGGTCCTCGGCCTACTATCGAAAAAACAAGATTTCTAATTTTTGAACTTTTGAGAGAAGGTAATGGCATGTTGTTATACATCATTGGAAAAAGAATTAAAAGCACTATTGAATGGTATAAAAAAACAATATGGCATCCATATGAAACATAAAAGTTATAGTTAGTATCTCAAAAACAAAATACGGTATTTATTTCTTTTTAGTGTTGCTGCAAAGAACATTAAAAAGTGCCTAAACAATGTCCAAGTTAAAATGATGTCATAATTCAAATTAACGAGAGATAGGAGGGAATTTAGAAACCGCACGATTTTGGTTTTTTGGATTAGTTCAAAAACGGCAAAAACTGGATCAAATTTGAAGGCACTATCAAATTTCTCATAAAATCTTCTAAAACATTGCCCATTTAACCAACTCTCTATCTTTAACATTAATCGAGACAGCAATACATGCATCCCCAATTTGGGGCACAGTGCATATGAATTCATTTTGACTATTCATTCACAGCAACAAAATTGTATATAAAGTTGGAAGACCAGCAGTTCTCAAACAACAATTAAGAGACTTTTCATAATTTTATTTTGATTTTACAAAAGATGTTTATGTGGTTTAAATTATTGAAAATATTTTTAAACCATGTATATACCCAGTTGATTAATGTTAAATCTAAATCTGATAGTGAATTATATATTTTGTTACTTATTGGTCAATCAAAAGATGTGAATGAACTATGTTGGTCTCGTGAACTTAATCAAACACTGGTTCCTGGTGTACAAAGGTAACAACAGATAAAATATTTGAAACGTTGCCTACAAATGAAAAAGAATTGGAAATTATACAATTGATGTATATGAAGATGTATTTATGCAAGCAAATCAGACCTTTGTATGTTGATTCTAATAAATTGAATTAGTACTACCCAAACCAGAAGCTGGTGAAAAAATTTTAACCATGTATTCTTTGTCTTATACATGAATGAAAAATATTTAAAAAAGAATTAAACAGTTTTAATTTGAGCACAATCAAATTTAGAAAATTTTTGTAAAACTTTTTTAGAACTTCTGACGTGTAATATTTATAGCTAGAAGTTTCATACCAATTTGTGAGGAAATCATGTACAGTTATTCCAAAGTCAGTCTTACTCATTTTACAGGTCATTGCAGTTGAATGTGTCTAGCACCCAAGGTTGCTCAAGATGGTATATTGTACTATACAAGATTGCTTTATTTCAGATTGTGGTCATCACTTCAAGAGTGTGATGACCAGTACAGGCTTGAATATTGCATTTAAATGCAGCAACATCATTTCAATAATGTTAAAGATAAGTCACTGAATGTTTGTAAATAAATACATAGGTAAATATTTCAAGCATGTGGTTATTTCTTAAAATAAAATTATAAATCACTTAAAAATTCACAATACAAATAATCTAAATCTATTTACAATATTAACCTTTAAGTTCTTGCATTATTTAATGTATGTATCTAATATATACTAAATCAATCAAAAAAAAAAAATACATAGAAATACAAGTATATATTTAGTCGAAGTACATAGAAAATTTAAATTTAAAAACTAGGGTGACTTACAAATAGAATTTTTAGATGTCGATGTAACTTAAAATGAAGCTGCTATATTTTGATCTTTTTCATTCATTTTTGAATGTAATCTTTTCAAACTTTATTTCAATATTTTTTATCTATTGTTTATAAAAATCAAATAATATACTGTAATAAAAATTCTCTGTATTATAGAAGTTTTCAACACTTTTCGTGAGTATTGAAATTTTTTTCATTGAAATGTATTGTTTTAGGTACTCAAATTAACCAATAACTCAAAAATGATATTTTGTCACACTGCATGTGTTAATCATCCAGAGCAGTTAAACAGGGTGTTTTAAAATTTGCAGCATGGATAATGGGATGACAATTTAAAGCAAAAATTAAGTAGAAAACTCCTTTATACTTTTTCGATGAAACAATAATTTTCAAGTTTTTGTGATTTTAAAATTTTAATAAAAGTACCCATTAATCAAGTAGTTCACTAGCACTGCTTATGTCATTTGTACAATATATCATTTAGGTGTAGGTGTTTTTACTAATTGATTTAAACAACAAATTATGGCAAATAATTATTTGAATAGAGAATATTTGGACATGTTGGTGGCATTAAGAGCTAGCAATAATCGAGCAGAGCAAGCAGCACATTTATATGCAGAACGTCATCCCCATAGGGAGCATACAAACGTTAACGTGTTTAGAAAACTAGAAGAATAAATTTTATTTAATGGTTATGTTACAATAACTCGACATATAAATGCAGGTCATCAATGCTTTAACAATGACTAATCTATTGAACAAATAAGAAACAATACCTCTAAAAGCATAAAAAATGTTGTTTGACAATTAGGTGTGACTCACATTCATGTGATGTGTAAAATCATGATCATCAGCACCATTACCACTATACACAAGTACAACACTTAGAAGCTGATTATGCAATTTGATGCATGTTTTATGAATGGTATGTTAATAATAATCAAGAATAACAACTTTACTTTAGAAAATTACATTTTATGGTCAGATGAGGGTATATTTACTCACAATGATATTTTCAATGTTCACAACGAACATAATTGGTCTGATGAAAATCCACACACAACACGAATAAGAAATCATCAACACCATTTTAGTTTGAACATATGGGTTAAATTGTTAGGAGGTCATCTGGTAGATTATTAATTACACATTGTAATCCTTTTCATTTCAACTTATTCATATTTTGTCACACAGTTTAAATGCACATATTTACTTGCAATTTCTACAAGAAAATTTTCCCGAGTGCTTGGAGGATGTTCCGTTGAGTGTGCACCACAATATGATTTTTACGCATGATGCATTAAATGTTCAGAAACATCTGAACACAACTTTTCCTAACCACTAGATCGGTAGAGGAGGTTACCTGACCTTCTTGATCATCAGACTTAACACCAAGCAATTCTTTCCTGTGGGGTTACCTCAAGACTTTATTTACAGGGGATAAAGTAAATGAATTGCAAGAATGCAGTAGTTGAAATAACACTCAGGATGATAAATAGTGCTCTTGAAGCACATGTAAAACATGTTTAGCAACAGACGGTGGTCATTTTGAACAAATTCTATAGTTAATAAACTTTCATCCTTATTAATTTCTAAATGTATTATTAGTATTAAATTAAAGACTGCTTTTCACATGTTTATAATTTCTTAAATTCACGATAACTTGAAAAGTAATTGTCTGATCGAAAAAGTAGAACAGAGTTTTCTATCAGTTTTTGCTCTAAATTATCAAGCCATTGTCTATGTCTGCAAATTTTGAAACCCCTGTGTAAGTCATTATCTAGTCAATGACTAACCTTTAATGGTTTGAAATTGTAATCCATTTCAAATAGTTCATGAATGAAACAAGTTTTAGGGATAGTCCTATTATAACTATGTACATCAAAGATTTTTAAAAATTAACAACTGTTACTTATACATTTTTATGTAACTGATCATCAACTTCGATCATAACCAAAGAAATAAATACCATTTAGGTTAATGACATTTACATATTTTAATTGACAATGTGTGTGCGCACATATTTTGAATGTACTAAATATTTTAATTAATTAAAAAATTAATCCCCTAAGAATGTGCAGAAAAATATAAATACACATTTTTTCAATTTGCATTAGAGAATTAAATTTTGAACATATGTATAAACCACTACTACAAAATAAAACTACCTAATACATGAGAAAATAATTAAAAATATTACAATAACTATCTAGCAACAATAAGTACAATTCATTTAGATCGAATCTTACATACACCTGTGCAAGACATGACTAGTCTTTTTAAAGGTCTTCCAGTGTGCAAACTTACCACATGTGTGTTTCTCTAATTTCACTAATAATTTGTGCTGCTCGTTGAAGAGCCTGAAATTTAAATCATTTAAAATAAATGAAAATATAACATATTAATTATTAGTTTTCATTCTTTTCCTTTTTTGGATGTCAGTTTTAGAGAAATATTACACAAAAACATCTTCCGAGAAAAATTAAAATTAAACAAGTTAAAGATATTAGTATGCTTAACTGAATCAAGTGACATCAGCCACTCTACCATTGATCATTTATGTATTGCAATCATCAAAATGTGATAACACTTGTATAAACTAGATTTTAGAAGGTATTTTCATTTTTAAGCATTAATTTTGTTGTCAACATTATAAGCATAACTGTAAAATATACCCAACTAACCCTAAATTAAAACGAATACAAAAATAATAAAATAACAGAACAAATATTAAAAATTACAGAGAAAAATACTGACAATAGAAATTAACTTTGGCTTTCAAAACAATTTTACGTGTCTTTCTAACTGCATATTAATATTTCTTTTATTTTACTGTGAAACAACCTGTTCATAACGGGTGTCCCAAAAATAACAAGATCACAAAAACGGTGGACACCTTATGACCTGTAAAACAAAATTTTCTTATGCATTTTTTTCCAAAAACGTATAGGTTTCAAATTATTAACAATTATAATGTCATGTCCAACCTTGGCATACATGCTGTGCCAAATAGTAATATCTTTGCCCTTCATATTGCTATGGCCAGTTTGACCAGTTAAATAAATACCCGCCAAAATTTCAAAATTACTATAAAAATCAAGTAATACAAAAAAATGCAATATTAACTAA
>JAHWXV011184189.1:0-11206 GCA_024586415.1 Phrixothrix hirtus
ATATATATATATATATATATATATATATATATATATATATACATGTAAACCGTAATTATGAAGCACAAAGTACAGCGTTTGATTGATTGTCGCAAGCTCGCAACGTACTGACGAGGCCCGATATCGAGCTTAGTCAAAATTTACGTGTATATAGTGTTGTTTGAATGTAAAACGTCTAAACTGATAAAAATACAAAATTTTTCGTGAGCTTCATCAACACGGTATACATTGCTCAACATACCCGTTTAGCACTTTTGTGTAAATGGCGAGCGCATTGATTTATCTATACTCTAGATAGCGTATTAATAAGTATTATGGATGTTACGAGACCCGCTATGTATTATGCACTATATAAAGCAGAAATTTAGCAATCATGTTTACATATTATAATGACATTGTTTAGGATATGTTTATAGAACATTGAATTTTTAATAAATGAGTCAGTTACTGGGAATTTTAGATTAGTCAACTCCCCTAATGTGGTCTATACATATTTTTTAGGACAATCTTTTGCTAAAAATAGTTCGAGTAACAGCCTACAACTTACTATTTTTAACATTGTCATGAGTATTCTATTTTAATTAACGTAACAAATTATAGAATTGGCGAATCTCTTTCAGTATTTGAAACAACTCAATTTCCGGTTGGGTAGGGTAGCTTAACGAAATAAACTATTCTACACATTTAAGAGAATTGCATATTGAGATTTTACAACAAATAATAAAATTGCATTCAAGTGGATAGAGCGGTGTCTATATTAATGTACTAGAGGGTTGCATGGGTTGAAGTGGATTTTCGAGACATACTAGCGCATATTAAATTATAGTAATAGTATTATATAAAGTTCCCTCAGTACCGCTTTCCTTATCGTTCTAGTTATTAAAGTTATGCATTGTAAATTCAAAAAGAACGGACATTAAAACTAATTGCAAAATACTTCATAATACAGTTAACGATATTCAAGCAAAACAATTTTGATCGATATTTGATCCGCTAATTTTTAGAAATAGTTCCATGTTATTATTTATCTATTTCCCCTGCCAATGAAAAGCAAACAATTCATAAGGATCCCAAAAAATAATAAAACCTGCAGCTTCAGTTAAATTAGACCAAGGTTGCCATTTAAGGGGAACAAGTTAGAAATTGTTTGGTTAGTTTACTTGATTTAGCAAAAATACGTACTGCCATTTTTTTTTAAATTTTGCAACCACTTACAACTTATAAATAAATAAGAGTAAATCAATTTTAAGGTTATTATTTGGTACTCCACAAATTTTCAACACTGAAAGTTCAAACAGCCAGGTGTTAGGAACATTTGCATAAGAACTCTATTTAGCAATATTTTCATGGACCAAAAAATTTGGCACAACCAACAAACCACTCAGGACAACCTTCTAAAGTATACTAAAATTTTTGAAAATATTTAGAACAGAAAATTAACAAAATCCACACCAATTAGTGTTTAAATTAATAAATATTTCCCTAGATTTTACAATTAGACAAAGCAATAAAATTCTGAAAACATAAATGGACAAAAAAGAGAACTCAAAAAGCACACCGACACATTGAAGACCTCCAGAACCGAGCAATTTCAATTTGCGGCGCTACATATTTTCGAAGTACTTTAGAATAGCACAGAAAGGCGACTCTCTAATGATCTTATGGTTTGGAACAGACTTTCCAGATCTACAAAGTTTCCTTCATTGAAGAACATCCAAAAGCTAGCTGTTTCAGTTAACGGCGCTAACAATTGGCACAGTACTTTGAACGAGCAGAAATGCGCCTCTCTAGTGATTTATGGTTTGTACCAGACTTTCCGAATTTCCAAAGCAAAAGTTACTTTCATAAAAAATCTCCTAGGAACTAATAGATTGACTGTGCGGTGCGAAATGTTTCCAAAGTACTTTGGTTAGCCCAAAAAGCGCTTCTTTTATGATTTTGAGGTTTGTAACAGACTGTCCGACGCTACAAATATTCGTCCATCAAAAAACATCCAGAATCGAACTGTTCGAGGTCGTGACGCTAACAAATGGTACATTACCTTGGTATAGCCCAAACAGTATCTCTCTAGCGATTTTGTGGTTTGTAACAAACTTTCCGGTGGAATAAAATTTGTTTTATTGAAAATTACGCAAAATCAAACAGTTTGAGTGTGCAGCGCTAAATATTTTCAAAGCACTTTGCGATATCCTAAACAGAGCCTCTCTAATGGTTTTGTGGTTTGGAATAGAGTTTCCAAGGCTATCGAATTACTTTCATGAAGAACATTCGAAATTAAGCTGTTTTAGTTAACGACAGTAAAAATTGTCACAGCACTTTGAAAAGGCAAAAAAGGGCCTCTTTAGTGATTCTATAATTTGTGTTGGATTTTCAGACTCAAAAAAATTTCTTTTATAGAAAGTTATCCAGAATCATGTAGTTTGAGTGTGCGATGCTAAATATTTTCAAAGTACTTTAGGATAGCCCAAAAAGCGTCTGCCTGATGATCATATGGTTTAGAACAGACCTTCTGAGGCTATAAAATTGCTTTCATCAAAGAGCATCTATAATCTAATTGTCAATCAAAGACGGTAAAAAATTGGCGCAATACTTTGAAAATTCAAAAACCGCATCTATAGGGATTTTGTGGTTTGTACCAGACTTTCCGACGCAAAAATATTATCTTGATTAAACGTCTTCCAGGACCTAACAGTTTTAGTGTGCCTCATATTATTCTGCTGGATTGTGTTTATTCCACGTTTATGTTATTTTACTTTACCAAAAATGTAAACATTTCTATAGAAACGTTTTATAAAACCGATTTATAAAACAGTTTGTTGGACGCGACTTTCTTATTGACTTGCTCGAATTATTTAATTGGTCGAGCGTTGTCTAATTATTTATTAGTTAATAATTTGAAGTCAACGGCCAACTAACTACATAAGGGGTGCTTTTAGTGTACAACTTAAATGATACATATAACAAGTTCTGTTCCTTTCCTTACTAACTGGCTTGCGTATTGCTTAAAACCAAGCTTTATTATTATTCTCGAACAAATACAAAATATAGGTTTAAATCTATTTATTAAATTCAAGATAAAAGTTATGTTATTTACATAACAAAATAAAATCATTAAAATAATGAAAGCAATAAAAGAAGTATTTGGATTATTTAAAGTAAATGACAATGGCAGTAGTTAATTTACCTTACAAAACTAATTTACACATTTACTATAAATAAAATATTCGTTAAAAATGTTATACTAATATCACAAAATTTTAAATAAAAGAATTAAAAATGAAACTCAAGCTGTACACCTTTGTTTAAATTTAAATCCTTCAATTTCCTCAAATAATAATTGAAAATATTTTGAAATTTCATGTTTCGCGTCACTTCCGAATTTGAGCTATTTTTATAATTTGCAAAATAACCTTTATATTGTAGTTGTAGTTTTATTGAATTCCCCCTGCTGTGTTTGTCTCACCGACTGATTCTTTGGATATTATGTCTTGGGTTTAGAGCGGACTAATTGTCCCCTGTATTCATAGGTGTAATAAATTAAATATAATTTGTTCCCTCTCTATATTAATTTAACAATGAGCTTGTCACCTGATCTTTGACTACATTAACCTTGTTACTTACTGATTACATTGTAACTGTGCGACGTTACATCAACGATTGCTATGACAATTAAATCCAAAACATCGCTGTGGATAAAAGAATATATCTATTTAAACATAAAGTTAGGAGCAGCCATGGTAAATGGGCTATATATCTTAATGAATGAAAATCGAAAATGCTAAAAAATGCTGTGAAACTATGCTACAACGCGTTTTTTTGATAAAGGCAGAGTACATCGTTGTATATTTACCTAATTTTCATAGTAGCACAATGTTTTCAGAAAACTGTTTTATTATAACATAACGTCTTTAGTAGAATTTTATCCTAAACCAATTGTTTCTACTTTAATTCGCTGAATTTGTTAGTTCTTACAATTTGGCTTGAAAAAGACCGAGACTGTGCCCACGTTCCGTGCGACACCTAACATTAATTAACCCTAACGGAGTCAAAAATTCTGGAATTTAATTTAATTCCAGCAACCTATGTGATGAAATTACAAGAATATATGGGAGAAATACTACATTGTAAATGGAAAACACAGTATCTTAATGAACATAGCATCCATATTTCAAAAATACGGGCGAATTTTAAAAGTAATCGGCAAGCTTGGACTATGCACGCGGAGATAGTTCTAAATCAAGAGAAACAAGGTCGTTTTAAAGAATTCCTTGTCGCTTCCAAAACAAAATGCTGTTAAGAAGTACTAGCGAATTGTTTGAGGGTGCCTGCAATATCACAACAGCTGAACGTGTTATTTTGTTGAATAAACCATAATAATATGACGCAATTGTCATATCATTATAAAATGCAACATGTACTAAAATCGGGGATATTAATTTCATATACGGCATCGCGTTTGTTTACAAACGCTGTATATAATAGTAAATTATCACGTCTTTGGGTGATTCATTAAACGTTATTAGTATTCCTGTTAACCGAAGCTTATTAGTGTTTATTAATTTAATTCATCTAATTTTAAGTTCAACATCGTGTTTGTATAATAATAGTTATATTAATTAATATCGAAATTTCAGGCATTGTTTATCTTTATGGTAAAGCGCGTGGGAATGCTAGAACAACCCGTGGTTTATATGATCAATGTTGCTAGCCAACGGTTTTCGCATTATACAAGGCTTTCTCGAATTGAACAAAGATTGGATTATTGCGGGTCATTCGCTTTCAACTTTTCTGTTTGAAGATGTGCAAGAAATGGTTGAATTTAGTACTATAATCGTTAATTTTAGGCAGCGTGACAGAAAATTTTGGAGCGAGTACAAGAAAACTAAGGTTACAGTTTGGGGTATTACATCACGTGATTGAACAACACTTCACAGCCTGGTTTAAACCCTTATCATGTGCATCGCTTGCAAGATTTACAGTCCATGGTTGCCACACGGGGAACTGCATTTTGTTATTAATTGTTGCAAAAACTTTTAACTGTGCAAGTTTTTCGTAGTGCTCTATTAACCTATCATGATGCAACATATACGCGAGACGCAAGACGGCATTATGAATTCCAGAAATATACACTTATGTAGGGACAAAAATCCGCATGCAATTAAGGAAAGCTGCAACCAGCAGCGTTTAATTAAGCCAATAATTACCTAAATAATTAGATGGGAGTACTTATGTACAACTGCTGCAAAATGAAGTTAACTTTATCTCATGTGATATTTGCGCGACGATGAACCACCAAATACTGATCGTCCTATTCTCAATTGGTTAAATGTGAATTTTAGGAATAGATAGGTTGGTAGGAACGGTCCAGTGCAATAGCCACTGCGATCATCGTATTTAGATCACTGAGATTCTTATCTAGGGGCCATATTGAAGAATTGCTTTAGGTAACGCCTATAAGTACCAATAAACAATTAACAAAAGGAATACGTGTCACTGTCCGAGAAATTTGTGATTATCTCGAAATACTCCTCCAAACTCAGCAATCATTACGTCATAGGGCACAAGCTTGTATTGCCTGTGCACGAAGTTATTTTCAACATCTCTTGTAAAAAGGTTCTTGCTGTATTGATTTTATCTTAAATTACAGCTTGAGAAAATTTAAGGAAACTGTTCTTTGGTTCTGAAATGTAATACATAAGACAAATGCTTTTCAGCTGCCTTGATTTTGTATTTATAAGTACTAGTGTTGTGTAGTCTTTCCCAAAAATGAAATATTATAAGTTGTTATTAGTAGGAATAAATAAAGAACTTACAGCCTTATTTTGTAAATACTCGTCCGTGAACGACATCGTTACGTAACGATGTCAACTTGTAACGACTTTCTATTAAAATTGTATTTTGTAACTGAATCGCTAAGATATAATTCTTCAACTACAACAATCGATGGTTTTAACTCCTATAGTAGCAACCGAGTATTACTTTCACGCTAAATGCTAAAAATCTGAACTAATACATGTATGTGTAACATAACCACGACGTTTATGTCAACACTAGTGAGCTGATACGTACTAATGGTGAAGTTAAATTAATTGTGCGTGAACTAAAGTTACTGGGAAATGATATAATTTCCTAAAAATGTCGGTTGGCATAATAAAGGAATTGCTAGCGTTTCTTAATTGGCAAATCAAACGCCTATTTTCACTTCTCAGGAACAAAAATACGAAGTGTTACAAACGGGAACCTATTGAATTTACTTGTATCACCTTATTTGTTGCTGTGCCTCTATTTATCAAATTCAAAAGATTTTGAAGTTAATAATCACTAATAGTTTAATTTTTAACCTCACTACTCAATTATCATTTATTTGAATTCATAATTGAAAATCTCAAGTATAAATTCTGTTGGTATAATGGCGTTAATGACAACGTTTAATATATCGTTACTAAACGACTATATCTAACCTTATAGTCGTAATGTAACCACATCGTTACGAGTTACAAATTAAGAAAGGTTGTAACGGAACGACAATCAGAGCTAAACGACATTGTTATAAGTTACAAAACACAGGTGTTGATGATAATAATTAATCTCTTATTAAAGTAATAATTGTTTGGAACGTTTTCATTCAGCTGATTGGTGGTCTAATAAGAACATTACCAAGAATTTATTCTTTCTATAGGTTCAATTGTGGATATTGTAGCAGTGTGATCTGGTTTATTACAATATTATAGGGTTGAAACACATAAACACTTGTGAATGTACCGATACTAAAACTGTACCAACACACTAGTAGTTCTCAAACGGTCGACATTTTCGATTTTCACAAAAAAGTGTTTCATTTTATATGATTTTGTTGTTATGAACGCGCTTAGGCTTAAACAATGACGTTTAAGGTTTAGCAGTCTATTATAGAATCACCGTGTATAAAGAGAAATATTTTAGTGAAATCCGTATACTCCTACAACATTAACATTTCAGCAATTATTCTTATATTCAAACATTTGTCTTTTCTAACAATTTCTCGAATATCTTTGACAATTCCATTATTTGTCACAGACATCAGCCTTTCTAACTGTTCATTGATGCCAATTTCTTTTCTACCAGCAGTAAATCTTCTATGCATATCAAGAACACTCCATTGAAATAGACAATTCTCTTTACAAATTCGTTTAGGGCAAAATAAGTTTCAGTGGCGCCTTTGCAGAGATTTTCTAAAAGATTTGTGTTCGCATTTTATTCAATTTTTGCGTGTGATATAATTTTTGGCAAAACATCAGAAAACTAATATAGAAACACCTCAATAATGCAGTCACTAATCAGAATAACAATTTTAAGCTTTATATGCTTGTAATTGAAGCTTACTATATAACAGTTTCTTAGTTACTATATTACTAGGAAAAGCCCTATTAAAGGCAGGATCACCGGGCTCGTAATTAAATCGTGCTACCTCGTATTTAAGTTTTTTAAACAAAGTTTTATTCAAAGCAATTCTTTAGGTACTGCAACTATAGAGCTCACAATATCA
Source organism: Phrixothrix hirtus (assembly GCA_024586415.1). Lineage (NCBI taxonomy): Eukaryota > Metazoa > Arthropoda > Insecta > Coleoptera > Phengodidae > Phrixothrix > Phrixothrix hirtus. The sequence goes on from JAHWXV011184189.1 coordinate 7,526, forward strand.
AACAGATATTGAAAAGCTTAGAATAAAATTAGTGAAGATCACCCCCTATTATCATAGAATGGCCCTAAATCGAACTAAATATTTTTAAGATATTTTTCCATTACACTAGAAACGTGCAGATTTCCAAATCATTAACACAGATTAAAAATGATGGATTTCCTTCAAAGATGGCACATCAGTCATCATATTAGGAATTCAGTTAAATGTTACAATATATGAGTACTGCTGAAAGATATGCCGATTTTATATGAAAGAATTTATAATATAATATATAACAAAAGGATTGCAGCCTGTATTGGAAAACTTTAAAGGAATGTTTCGATTTTCTTGAGTTTTCATTCTATTACAGTTCACTGCATAATTCAATATTCAAGTAATGTAGCTGTACTAAATAAAAATTACGTAGATGCTTGAAACCTCCTATATTTACGCGTCAAAGATTTATATATGAAGGTAATAAAATTTATATTTCGATGTCTCTATTTCATTTTGAAAGTGCGCTAGCGAATTTATCTACTTTATACGTGCGCCTTGTTCTATACTGCACTTCTATATAACTAAAATATTTTCAGTAAATGCCTATTGATCTGTTACTTATTTTCAAGTCTTATTTAAGAAACTTATGCACATTTCAACGTAATCGTGAGTGAAAAATGGAAAATTAGATTCGCCCTAAACAAAACAATATTTTGACTTCATACATATAAAGTAAAATGTTTCTTTTGAATACAAATTTAATAAAATAGAGTGAGAGAAATTAAAAACCTTGCATTTCTTCTTTAATATTTTCCTCAAATTCTAATTACAATTTAGTGCTATAGATATCGATTATTTTTCACAGAAATAGCGATTAATTCAGTATTGGGGAAACTGCGTTGGTGTGGTCCTTTACTTGTATAAATGTACAAAGATTATTTAAATTCTACAAGGGAATTGTCTGCATTTCCTTTTTTATCGGATGCCTTTCTAAATGCAACTTTAGTCGATATACCTTCACAGATTTTCTTTTCATCTCAAGTTACTCCACCTATCTAAAATATATTGGTTTCTGGAGCACTTTACAACTTAAAAGATCAATTCATTCTTATGTTTGGCTGATTAATGTTATTTAAAAATTTTGTAGCATAACTTGGGGTAACAATTTTTGTAGCTGATTCATAGAAATTATACGTAACTAATTGATTACAAAGCTCTAAATAGTTTTGATCCTGAAATTTTCGGAATATCCTGCGATTTTATTCATATAAATAAATACTACTGCATGAAGCGGTTTGGAATATTTCCTTATTCAGGTTATCTAATGTATAAGACACAATGAACGTAGCCATCAACTCAGCTTGTGAATTTTAGGTAGGTACCATCAAACACAATAAACAATTACAACAATATGTTTATAAAATCTTACCCTTTCTATTCTAATTATAAAACAATTAAGCTCTTTAACTTCATTTAACGCTCCGCGTCGCTTTTGATTCCTATGTTTCACTTTTTGACTCTTAGAAATACGGTTAGCACCCCTTATTCTATCTTATATGACTTCTTCAAGCTTAGTAATTTTCAATTTTATCTTGAGTTTCTGAATGAATCTAGGCTGATAAATTAAAATAATGGATAAAGGGATTGCACCAACAATCCTATATAGTCTTATAAAGTACCCGAGTGTTTTAGTATATAATTAACAATGGAACTTACCTTGAATATGGATCGCCTCGGAAAGCACGAGAATGGTCAACAAATTTCATATTTTAAGCTAACGCTAGTCAAATATAATTTATGGCTTTCAGAATTATAACGTGTAAGTACAAAGTTACTAATCTTTAATACGTAATCGCAATTTAAATATTCATCCCTGAAAAGAAAGTCGTCAGGAGTAATTTAAAGGTTAGAGTTCCGTTAAGTTTATCTATATGAAAGCTGTCGGATTCAGATATCAATAATTTCCCAAGTTACCTTCCGTGTTCTCCATACAATTCCGTTATTTTACAGTGAATTTTATTATCATAAGTTAAATCAGTGATAAGCATTGTAAGATGCGTTTCTTAATGCATTTTTTTGATTTGGATAGATATTGAGTGTTTAAAACTATAAAGTCCATGAAATACAGGGTTTAGTAATATCTGCTGTAAGAAAACTTAGATAGGAATGTGAGCACGGATCCATAGGAATTTGGCATGTACGATTGAATTTCAAAGATTTAGTAGGGTCTTCCCCAAAGAAGTTACTTAGTTACATAACTTGTAAAATAGTAATCGAGTTCAGATATATGCAAATTGCCTTTTATTATTAATCTCGAAGATTTTCATTTATAACTGGCAAAGTCAATATTGTGATAAAACGGGTAACAGAAATAACCATGATGAATTAAACCCTAGTGTAGAAACAATAACTCTAGCAAACTATAACGAAACCGATTATCTTATAGAGATAATCAAACAGAAGGAGCATACATTGGCACTAAAACAACAACCTTCACTTATCAATTTAATTTATAATACGCAATATTCATCTTCTACAAATGGTAGCAGTTCTACTGAACGTGTTTTACCTAGTGCTCTAGTAAAAAAAGTAAATCAGAGAAGCTTAAAATCGATTGCAGTGACCACGCAAATATGCGGCAAAGATAAAAGGTTAATGATAAATACAGATTACGAAATTATAATTAAACCTAAAAATTCGCGAAATAATTCATATGCTACGATAATTTCTCAAAGAACGGACACCCAACCTTCAAAGATAGCCAGTAAGCTATCGGCAGCGTTATCGCTAGCGCATACACAAGCAAGATGTAAAGAGATTATTACCTTAGTAAATAAAACAAATAATAAGCAATATACTCATATGGAAAATAAAAAACAGCATCGTATGAAAAGAGAAGTATCTATAATAGGAACAGAAATAAATAATTGTAAACAACAAGCAGCAGAAAAGTGTAGATACATATATCTCAATTAAATCCTGAAAAATTCACGGAAGATATATGTGAACACCTAAAGAACATTACACATTCAATCAAATGGGAAAAATTACAATCACTGCATCCACACCTCTATTCTTCATTTAAGCTCAGTCTGCCTCCCGATAAGCTGAATGCAGCTACGAACCCGGAGATATGTCCAGAAAGTGTACATATTACAAAATGCCATTTTCAGAAGCACACTGCAAAACAAGACTGGAAATAACACGTAAATGTGAAAGTCAAATTTCGTTTTTAATAGTTATATTTATGAGGGCAATAATACAAGTTTATTTAATATAATGCAATTAAACAGCCAATGATTAAAAATTTGCACGGCAGATTTCATATACAGAATTTGTAATTCGAAATATTAGCACAATTTTATGTTTTACAGAAACCTGGATGAAATAATATAAAACAAATTCCTAATTTTATTGCTTCTTCGAGTTACTCAAGAACCTATTGACCTCAGTAAATATTATGTAGAAAAAACTATAGAAATATGTGGATTGAAATTGTTCTTACCAAAAAATAGTACTAAAATTAATGAAAGGGTTATCTTATTATTAATTATTATTAATTGGTCTCCACTTTATACTACAAGGGATCTAAGTGTTCATTACACATTAATTAATTAAATTAACGTGTAATTAACATAAAAAAATATTATAGTTTGTTAAATAGTACTTAAAGGTTAAAATATTTTCTTAAATATTTGCATTTTA
>JAHWXV011185433.1:0-10664 GCA_024586415.1 Phrixothrix hirtus
ATCGTAGTCAGCTGTGTTGAATTTAGCATGTAATTTTAAAATTAAACTTACTATTTAAAAGGAAAATATTATTATAAATTTTGTTGGAATAAATAATTCCTATGATTCGATTTATGTCAATGTAAAGTCGTTAATTTATTTATCAAAACTTGACTGATAACTAAAAGAACCTAAATACAACGTGAATATTCAAAATATAAATAATTATAAATAGAATTTTAATAAGAATTAAAAGAAAATTGATTAAGTATTTGATATTGTAGAGAAGTTCAAGTTTGTATTTATGTTGAATATCTGGAATTTGAAATTTGATTATAATAAATTTTTATCGTTTGAGTAATTTTATACATAAATGTTATTTGTGTTTACTATAATTGAATTTTCTTTCAGAAGGATACTTCCCTTTAGTGTTTGTATATGGTAATTATAGGTACATAATTTCCAAGGTAACGCAAATGTAGTAATTATCTTAATATTGTGGGTTGGGGATTTAGATAGGCAACCAACGTGACACAGAGATAATAAGGCGATACACTTATGCAACCCAGAGTGCATCACAGCAAGATATCACACAAATATTAACAAAAGTTTTACATCAGTAGAGCTTTATTAAATTTAATTGATAGTACACGCATCAATTTGGCGTGCCCAACGGAGGGCCTTATAAAACAAAAATTAAATGCAATAAAATTAAAGGATTAAAGTTCAATTGAAATTGAAATTGAAGTATATATGTCTATTTGGCGTGTTCAATGTGCGGCTCGCTTATATAAGATTTCAATTGATCAATCTATATCAATTTGATGTCCAACGTGTGGCTTGTTTATTAAATTTCAATTGAGCTATCTATATCAATTTTGCGCCCAACGTGGGGCCTTATAAGATTTCAATTGAAGTATCTATATCAATTTGGCGCCCAATGTGGTGCCTTATAAGATTTCAATTGAGAAATCTATATCAATATATATATAGGACAAAAAGAATTTGATTGACATTTCATAACATTTATGTTAAGAACAACTGCCAAATAATATGATTTATTCATGCAAAAAATGTATTCCAATTAATAGTATATCACAGCATACATTATTTGTGTAACATGTATCTTTATATTATTTATGTGAAAAATAATGTTAATAGTTATTTGTGTCATTAATACAGAAAATAAGTTATTGCAAGTATGAGTAGAGTTGCAGGTCAATGCATAAGCAAGGCCTGCAATAAATCAGTAGATAGATGCCTACTTGCAGAAGCATTTTCTCAAATGTGATACATGAGATTTTTTGCACCAACTTCAATATAAATGTTACAATATTTAGTATTTGTTTAAAAATGTGCCCCTTAATGTAGTAACCAATAGCTATCAAGTTGTATCTACTTAATGTGTTGCTACATAATAATAAATTTAGCAGTCAATAAAATATTGAAATATTACTTTTAAATTTTTCGGCCATACGACAACCAAGAAATTCAGAATATCAGATGGAGACTTGAAAAATAAATTGTTTTACAAGAGTGCGTATGTTTGATTTCCTGATACAACAACATATATTGAAAGTATTTTCTGCAAGTTAAATAAAACATTGTAGTGCATTTTTTTTTATTTTATCAATTCATTAATAGTTAATTGATTATAATTAATGTTTTTCAGATATTTTTATTACTACTACAAAAATAATATTGTTTCTAGCTATGACAATAATCTACATGATCTCTTTAACATTTAAAAGCATAACACGACGATACACTATACACATATCTGATTTTTATTGATAATTTTGACATTTTATTAACTTTGAGCATTTTTACTGTTCTTATAGGAGTAATAGTAAGTAATATACTTGCAGAAAGTGAAATTGAAAAACTCTTATTACATTTCGGTTAAACCTTTTCACACATACTTATGTAACATATTGTAACATTTGAACAATTTACACTGTTGTACATTTAAAAGTTTAGGTTTTAGGCTAAGTGGCGAAATTAAATAGATTTTTGAAGTAGATATAGCAAAGAACAGGAAAAAAACTTTTAAAAATGGTGTTCATAAATAAATTTGGTAACTATTTAATTTTGTCAAAATGTAATTGTGCAGCTAAATTTAAAATGTGTAATTCCTGTAGACATCAGTATTTAATAAGGTCTTTTAGTCCTGGGAAAATTATGTTTTCTTACTTTGCACCAAGGGATATTCAATGTCCTATTTAAGGTCGTTTTTGTAAACCAACCATTTATTACAGCAATGATAGTTTTCTACTTAAAGAAATACATTTAAGTTTGACAATTTATTCAAACAAAATACATACTTACCGTAACTGTGATAAATTGTCATTGTTTTGTGAATCCGTGAATAGAACATCTTTTAGGTAATCATACTGTAATTATTAGTCAAATGCAGCATTTTCAAAATATAGTTCTTGTCTAATGAACATACTAGTCTTCAAATTTAAACCGCACATTGCATTATTTTAAAATTTCAATGATTCCAATGCACATAAGTAAATTGGGTTGCATATAAAACAGGCGTCAAAGTGTGATGAAAATTGGGTTTGTATTTATATTTTATATTCTATAAACATAAATTTTATTTATAAATTTATTAAAAATAATTTATAGGGTTAAGATTTCTTTTCAAAATAAAAGATAGATTTGATTGAAAAGCTGTTTATTTAAAATGTTTTATTAAATAGTAATAAATTAGATCATTTAAAAACTTACATACGTACATCACAGAAATTAATTCTAAATTATTAAAATATTTATAGTTATTTTTAAAACAAGTATTTATTATAAATTTTATATATAAATATAATGTGATATTTAATGCTTGAGTATACTTTTAATTTCATACCATACTTTTAATATTTTTTATAAAATACTACTAGAACGGTCAAACAGTTAAATTGGCCATTTAGGTTTCTGTTTCCAAGATTTTATTTTATTTTAGTCCTAGTTTCCAGTTTTTGAAAAAAGGTATTTCAAACGATCTGCAAACATTTAAAATCACATTGATATTGAAGAATTTATCAATAACTTTGAAATGCTAATTATCTAATTAAGCATTGTTAAATCATTGATCACATTCTACGTTCTTATATAATTAATACCTAGAATAATAACTATTTAAATTAATCTAAAAGTGACAACAGATGTAAATGGACCCAGCATAATTTATGAAACAGAGGATTGAAAGGTTTGAAAACAGTACTTCTATATATATATTTTTTTAATTAAATCAATAAAACCATGTATTTTAATAAAGACTGAGTGGTTCAACAAATTTATATCATTTTGAATGTTGAACGGTATTCAAAAACACAACCATTTTAACTTAATGGGGTAATTTGCCAGATTGAGAATTTGAGTTTAGGTGTAAATCCCCAAGGAGGAGAATAATATCTAACTATTCATGTTTGCAGATTTTGCATTAAGAGTATGGACTATTTCATATAGGAGAAATTGATATATCAATTCCTGATACCACCTATAATATACAACTTGCTCCAAGCAGGAAGACTGAGATGATATTGCCTTTGAAAACAAATCCCATCTTCCCTGCCATATTTCAACAGTTATATTGGTAAACAAAGTTACAGACAAACCAATATATTAATTTCAGGACACCATATTAGATTTATTTTGTAATATTACACAAAATTATCAGCCCCTTTTTTAAAACTGTCACTTGATAGAACAATGTGTATATTCAGATTTCTTCTGATGTTGCTTGAAGAATCTGATAAATTCAAAAACAAGCCACATACATCAATTTAAGAAAATTTTCCCGAAATAAAAAGAAAATTATTTACTTTTATTTTAGGTCTTTTATATTAATCAGTCGGTTTGGACCACCCTGTATTATCCAAAATCACATTTCAGTATTTATTTACTATGTTTTACCTATTAAATAAAAATTTCTGATATCCTTATCATTGGAGATATATTCAATTGAAGAGTTTTCTACTAATTTGATATTAGCCCTTGTGTGTGTGTGGTACCTGTTATTCAGCATATGTAAAATGGTAGGTAAACACAAGTCTTTGTATCTATTTCGCTCTTTCTAATATTTCACGGTGAATTAACCTAAATTATTAACTAACAATATATATGCTTTGGTTTAAAGTTATTTCATGGTCAAAAATAATTAAAGCATCCATTAATTGAAAATATACTATTTTCACAATTTGGTTTTGTCATTTTCTTGTTTTTCTACAGCTTGCTCTGTAACAAAAATAATAAATATTAATTTGAGTTTAGAAATAACTATACACAAATTTTATTACCTATATCTTGAACTGTATCCGAAGGATCTGGACTGTCCCAAGATTGAATTTCACCAGAACCACATATTACATAAAAAGTATTACCAAATATATAAACTGCTGAAGCAATCAAAAATATAATTTTCCATTCATCCACATTTTGCTGTAACAAAAGTTAGAATAAATATGAATGAAATCTATTGTATCCAGGAGATCTCAAAGTAACATCATACATGTATAAGCTCAAAACTCTTATAAATATTAAGATTAAAGTTACTAAGGATCTGTACTTAGAATGCTGCAAAAGAGCTTCCAACATACTTCATCTAGCTTAGGACTCTCTAGAGAAGCGTATTCTGCCACATTCTACCAAAACAATAAAAATGTATATAAAAACAAACACACAAACAACAAAAAAAGAAAAATAACATGTAATTAAATATAAATTTTGGTGAGTAATCCCAAGGTTGAGTTAAGATGTTTAGTATGATTGCTAAACCCTGCTCTTACATCCAAACCTTGACAGAACAAAACAAAGAATGGTAGAGATTATGAATAAGAACAAACCATAAGAATATTGTTATTAAACATTGCTTTGCATAATTGCTACATATTATTATGAGCGATTAAAGGAATCAATTCTTTACTAAAAACTTTTTGCATTGAGGCTTTTTAAGATCTTTTGGAATAAAGTTGCTAACTCTAACGATATTGTAAATAAAAAATCATTTAAAAAGAGTGGTTTTAAGCTCAGAGTAAATCACAATCTAGATTTCGGGTTTAAGACAAAATTTTACTCTACAAGTAAGAAGGACTTTTGGTAGAAATTATTTTGTGCCTGCAGTGTAAACACATATTATTACTAGTATGAATAAATAAAAAATTTACAATAAACCATCAAGTTGTGTAGGTTGTATTACGAAGTGTTGTTAATAAAGTGTTTGTAACCATATATTAAACAATACAATTATATAGAAATACTTTATAACATTTTATACACAAATGGCTTATTGCACTTTTACTTAAATTATACCATAGGATGTATAAAACATTACAAAGTATTTCTCTACAATTTCACTATTTAATTTAATATACACTTTCATAAATACATGGCAATTTTTCATATAATTTAACATGATGAGTGTTTAAGTTTCTTGCAGGATTTGTGGTTAAATCTTGCAGCATGTGCATCTCGGATGACCCACAAAGGGTCAAATATGTTAGAAGTTCTTTTACAGCATTTCAAACACTGATATTTGTCTTCTGTAGTTACAGTAGTACATAATAAATTTTGCAAATATTAAAATATTTTGAATACTTTGTTGATTAGTTTATATATATTAAAATGTAACAAATTGTGGTCATTTTTGAGTATTTCCTTGTACAATATACATTGCTTACCTTGTGAATGACGATGTACTGTACTAGTATGGGCCCAAGAAGTGAAAATATATTGGAAAATCCATTTGTAATGCCCATTAAAGTACCAGCATGTGTTGGAGATAGGTCTATATGATTAACTTGATAACCACACATATGAGCTGCATTGCTACCAACAGCAATAATTAACAAAGATATAACAATACCGGTTGTTTCAACACCATGACCCAAGAAAGCCAAAAGTGCCAAAGCCGCTGCTGGTATATATAATCCTAAACAGAAAATGTTAAATTCATTTTAAAATATACATTTAAAATCTTACCAATACTGTTGGCAATTTTTCTTCCAGTTCCAATTGATACCAAGTCTTTATTGATTATAAAATCTGTAAATCCACTGAAAACGAAGCTCATTATCCACATAGTAAAGTATGGACATGCAGATAAGAGACCATTCTGAAAATAAAACATCGCATAACAAATTTGTCTAAAGCAATCAACACTGAAATATACCGATTTTATATCGAAGTTCATTACATTCTTCATGTAGGTTGGCATTTCTGTAATAAGAGTCCAAAAGCCCCAGTTTTGTGCACAATGTGTAATAAGAATAGCCCACATTGGCAAAGAAGTAGCAATTTTCTTCCACGGCGTTGAAGATTTCTAAAATCAAACATATTATATTATATAAAGAAATAATATGGCAACACTTACCCCATCTGTCCCTTTAACGCCCAATGTTGCTTCTATATAAAATTTTTCCTTATCTGAAATAGATTTATGTTCAGATGGACTATTTGACCCCAAGAAGTAGAATCCTAATACCCATAAAAATCCCACAACTCCATATAGATAAAACACAAATGGCCAGCCCAACGAACTTCCTGAAATCCATCCAGTCACCGGCATTGAAATAACAGAACCCAGTGAACCTCCTATAATATTCAAATTATTTTAATGTAATGAAAAAGGATAATTCTTAACCTGCAAAGACAAATGTTCCCAGTCGAGATCGTTCTGGAGTTGGAGCCCATTTACTCAACATTGTGTGAATACTTGGAAAGAAGAATCCTTGTGTAAAACCTTGTACTACTCTACAAATCATGACACCCCACGATCCTAAATCCGCCATAAATGGAATTAAAATAGTGAAAAGCGAACAAACACTCATTGTTCCAATTAAAAACCATTTCGCTCCATATTTCTTTGAAAGTTGCCCTGCTACAATTTGTGGTAGTATATAACCCCAAAAGAATGATGATAATATTATACTTTCGTTCTCCCATGTGTAAGTCTAAAAACAGTACTTATAAATTAGGATACAAATTATTCCAAAAATACTCACTTTGAAACCAGGATTAATGGTGGGGTCTGTCATGGCAACTATGCCTACAGATAGGTTCACCCTCATTCCATATCCAATACATAAGAGAAGAGCAAGGAATATGATTTGTACATGTCTTACGCCGTAACAATAATCTGTAAGCAAAAGTTAACTTTTAGCTTCGTCTAACCAATAAACAACAAAATATTATTAAAAACCCATTATTTCAATTTCAACGCGATTCAAGCGCTCTGTGCATATCCCTTGTGCTTGTAAGCAAAGCTTCTCTAATAACGTTGAAGGTTTTATCGCTGCTTCTACATTTTGTGTATAGAAATTTGGTAATTTGATAGTGTTCTTATTGCCTTGGCACACAACACAATGTGCCGATGTTTTGAAATGTTTTGAAAATGTTTAACACCCCCTTTTTTATCAAATGCCCACATTTTAGGCCATTTTGAACCACGATATCTCAAGAACCAAATAAGCTAGCTCGATGCGGTTTTTAGAAATCAATTCGGTATTCTTTAAGGAAGAACTGGCTAGACTTCCTGTTACTAACCGAAAGTAAATTTATTTTTTCTTATGAAAATCCTGGTATTTTAGTGCCTATTTAACCCTGAGTTCAGCAAGTATGCACAGTCTGCATTGTGATTAATGTTTACCAAGTTAATAGATTAAATGTAGTTCATTGCTACTAGAAACGGGCAGGTACGCGACAAAATACTGACTGTATCTACATATATGAATAATTAATTTAAATGTTTAAAATTCTTTCATCCATTTTATTTGCGGCTTGGCACTTGAACTGCCAGTTTTAAAGTTTAGTAGGACATCATAATTAGTGATTCTTCTCTAAGAATTTAATAAGCTTGATTAATAAGGTTCTAGTCACATTTTCGTGTAAAGTGTGGCGCTTCTTTGCGTAATAGACAAAAATTGCTTATTAATTTATTTTGTAATCATTTTTCGTCTTATTTTGATCAGTTGTAGAAAATACTAAACTGCTCAAAAAGAGCGAGCAAGAAATGATTCCTTCATGGATAAGATATTTTGAAAAAACATGACAATCAATTGTTAATTACGATATGTTGCGCTACGTCGCTTTATAACATTTATGTGAAGTCAGTTTAAACCATAAAATAAAACTACATAAAGGTAAAGGGTGTTTCATGAAGGGTGCCGAATTTGACTTGAGTGGCATTTCTTTGTTGCGAAGTTGGCAGGCACGCCTTGTCATTTTTAACATCTGTTGTCGCTCAGTTTAATTGAGCTTCGATTGCTTTTTGATTATGACTTGATTACAACTGAGCAATGCGTTCTTACTGTCAAGACATTTTACCAAAGCGGCGAAAAGGTCATGCAGACAGTATAAAAACTTTGTGCAATTTTCGGGAGAAACGTGGCGCTAAACGAGTCTCTAGTTCGGAGATAAAGTGGTAACGGTCAAATTGCCTGGGCCAAATCGTTCTAGTCTGGCAGAGCATCACATCATTGTGAGTCCGAAAAAATCAATTCATCGACGTTCGCAACAGTTGAACATTCCAATAATTTCGTTACATCGAATTTAGCATAAACTTACACAACAACTTAACCCCGCTGACCATAGGAAGTGAAGCCGATTTACTAACTAGTCGAGAGGCTGAAAGTAGATGACAACTTCTCAAAAAAATTCTTTCTAGTGACGACGCTTATTCTCATTTGAATGGGTTTGTCCTGTTTCGTTTTAAGATGATGTGGGGACTGCAGTTACCGTTATTGGAGAACGTTATTGTAGTATGATATCCAATCGGTTGTGACCTACCTTCGAAGATTTAAACGTTAACAATCTATGGTTCCAGCAGTTTGGAGCGACATAAAACTTTACGAATATTTCCCGCAACAAGTCATCTCTTTGTATGGTGATCATGAATGTTTGGCAAGGTCCTGGGATTTCTTCTTATGCAAGTTTGTGAAATCATAGGTGTACATTAACAAATCACCCAGAATTCTAGAATTGTATACAAAATCATATGCGTGATGGGAGGCATCAGTGAAAGGGTTATCAGTATCTTGAGAAGCCATTAATGCATGTAGGCCACATTGTGTTTCATACGTAAATGGGAGATGTTACGATTACAAATATGTAAAATATAATCATTTTCATGAACATTTAACTTATTGATTGAATTTTCAAATTCGACGCCCTTTATGGAACACTCATTATAATGAAATAAAAAACAAATTATTGATTATTTTGATATAATCATAGTATATAACGGATTAAAGCATTTAGTTGAATAATTTTCTAAGATAGAAGGTCACCTAAATATTGTAATTGTCAAAAACGGCTACTTCCTTGATCAAAATAATAAGTTGCGTCATTTCTGTTCACCTAATTTTGGCTAACCAATTTTTTAAAAACATTCGGCCTTTTTTCAAACAAGGAAGTTATTATATAATAATTTGTGTCATTAAATCGTGCATAACTGATTTTTCTAGTTTAAGTATGTGGATATATATATAATTATAGGTATTGATTGCAATGTTGCTCTTAGAATGTCATGGTCTGCTTTTTCTTCAAGTGAAAAGCTTTCTTTTAAAATTTAAAATTCAATATTATCTAATACATTTTTCATTACATGGGTGAATAATTATAAAGTGGCAAAAAATTCTAGTCCCGGTGTGTTATTCCAAGAAATAAATTGGGAACCTATAAATATGCAAATATCTGGAACTTTCTACATTCATAAGAAAGTAAATTATCAATGCATGCATTTGGTTATAAAATGGAGAGTGTTATCTATTATATTATATACTGGCAATTATTCCGTCAATAATGGTGGAAATAAATCAAAAACTTATTCGTTAAAATATATAAATTTCATTATTTAATAGTATTAGACGTTAGATGTTATTAGCTTGCAACATTTAGAGTATATAAAATCAATGCTTGCCTAATGCTTGCAGTTATAACGGAGTTAGTATTATTCTTAAGTAATAGGTGGCACCACAAACTGCCGTTTACTTTCAATTCTTTATATAATTATTCTTTGTTAGTATTGTCCATCGATCTTATACTGCTGGATGAATAATAATAGGTTCCCGTGTCCAACCTCGTGTGTTCTTTATCGTTAATGGCGGCTTTTACTGCGCATGCACAAAAATACTAGGTATCACTTATATTACAAAAGCTGCATAAAATAAAACAACAATCATCTACTGTTAAAACGACAAACTTGACACTATCCTGTAGTATAAAATCAATGGTATTGTCAATCATAGTGAATATTTTTAATTGCGAAGCAACAAGGACATCAAAATGACTGAAATTATGAAAATTGCCGCTTCATAGAAATGAACACTACAAACATGATTGTCATTCCGTTATTGTTTTTTAGTTAATATGTATTTTAGTGTCAGCTGTCAGTAAATTACAAATTACTTTTTAAGATTTTAAAAGTACCAGAAATTCTTATACGGCAATTTTAAAAAACATTTGTTTTTAAAAGTTATTTATGTAGTTCACCATTTTTCAGTCTTACTTATTTCCTTACGTTGCCAATAGATGGCTCCATATTTTTATGTGTTTAATATATAAGCACACAATTATTGTTCAAATATAACAAAAGTTTGTCTTGCAGTATATTTTTTAATTAATAACAATTAAAAAGTATATACTTTTCGGAACTCCGATTGTGAACTAAAAATATATATTATTTT
>JAHWXV011186551.1:0-10553 GCA_024586415.1 Phrixothrix hirtus
TTCCAAAATAAACGTAGGCAATAATCTAATAATTTGTGGACACTATTGGCATATGTGCATAAGAGAAAGTCGTGTGTTGTTTCACACCAGATTTTTTTTAAGTCAAATCAGGTGATCTTATTATTGTGTGCCAAATTTTCATTAAACCGTTGCAATATCCCGTTCGGCTTGCATAATCCGGTAGTAATAGTTAATGCACAACGCCGATTTTGTGGGGATACAAAATGAAGCTTCCTCTTTACAGCTGTGTGAACACTTCCGAGTGACAATTCTAAAGTTATTTATTGCAACATCTTTTTGTAAATGTTAGTGTAGATACCTATCTGAGCTGATAATTTCCTTAATGACTTTTTAGGGCTAGTGTGTTTATAATTGACAAAACTGTGGCGATTAAACTCTACATTAGGGAAGTTCTGTATAAATTGGTGAATGCAACCTTGAAAGTTATACGTCCAGGACCCATCTGCATTTATTGCTGCACTATGATAATACGCCATTAAAATAAAGACCTCCTGTTCGGATGTAAATGCCATAATTTTAAGTTTTATAGCTAAAACTGAAAGGAATAAAAGTTGGATCAATGGCATATAATAACGTAATTGAGTGTATAGTCTTACTTTATTATACTGATAACGTACGATCATTTAAATTTCAGTTCCCAGTGGGATATAAAAAAATTCATGTCCTACCTTAATCCATTCTCAGTAATAATTATCATCAAATTGACAGTTTGAATTTGTCATATTTTACAGAACGTGTCACATTCTTAGAGAACGCTCTGTATATTTGGTTTCCTTCTTATGATATTTTACATTTATTTAATTCTGTATTACATTTGCACACCTAAAATTTTGTTTATTTAAATTAATTGTACAAGTATGGGTACGCCACTGCATAACTTAAGGATACAAATTATTTACATTTATCTTTATATTTCTATTTAAGCGATACATGAGTCGTTTAAGAATTTCTAGAAAATCGCATTAACAAAAACCTGCTCCTATAACTTCTTATCTCCTAGCCGCTCACATTTTGCGATAGAAATATATTCCATTGTCATATATAAACGCACTATTCAGTTCTAAATTATTTAATTTAAATATTTTCTGTATTTCTGCCTACAAAGGGTAAGTTAATTAATTTTATCGATGACATCCTCTAATTTCGTCGTATTTCTTCATTAGCAAGCAGTTCAGGATACCAATGTGAACACGATCTGTTACTATTATATTCATAAAGCATACTCCTCCATACGATATTCTGTATCCTGGTGTTCAGAGACGGATTAATTCCAATTCGGAGTAGAAGACAGCTTTTGCGTTCAGCAAGTTGGTTAGGCCACTGTCCCTCATAGAGGTAGTTTACAACACTCCATGCCCACCAACTGATGCTGTAACTAAGATGCTGCATCTCACATAGTTGCCTGAAAACAGGGTATATATCTTTAAATATCTTTTTCATACGTATTTTGCATCTTACAACAGTTCATGATGTTTTTACGTTCTATTATCTATTAAAACTATTACTCACTCTATTGTGCACTTACTACTTTCTACGATGGAATAATCAAATTAGCAACTTCAAATGCCTTTCGTTGCCCAGTAGTCAAACACACACGACGACAGATCTAACAGCTGATTTGGTTAGATTCAAGTTCCTTTTTGCGTCGACAGTTTAACTACCTTGTCGTAATCTTTTTGTGAATACAACCAGTACCATTATGTACTAATGAAGATTATTCTTACCTATATCAATGTTTTGAATTATTTTAAGGTACTTTCCTTATTGCGCATTAATATTTCTATTATGTGATTTGAATTTATGCTTAAGTGAAGTTGTAGATTCAGCATTTCACGTATCGTTTTTGCTTACACTTTATTGATTAGATAGTTATTGTAAAGGTCAATTTCTTGTAATTAACTAACTTTTTATCTAGTTATTTATTATTATGTAAGTTATACTTAGATCAGTTCATCCAACCGCAATACAAAATAAATTTAAATAATCACAAGTAATTAACCTAAATTTACGCCAATTCTTATTCCAGTATTTTTATGCATAGACAGATACAATTAGCTATTAATCGCTTGTGGCGATACCGTTGTTATTTAGGAACTGCTTCATTTACCAATGTAATTTACGGTTTAAGATCATTTTATTCTTTCGTCAAAATAAATTACGTAAACTTATGTGTTCCAAAACATGATTCAAAATTCTTTTACGCTTAGAATTAATTAATTTCATTCAGTTTTTATGCGAAATAAACCATATTACCTTAATTAAATTGTGATTATCTTTTCTTTGTTGTAATTTATTTGTTCCAGATATACATACGAGTGATTTCCTAAAAGTTCGCTTCTTTTATGTTGCTCTTAATAAAATTCTTGACTCTGATCATCCTAAATAAACTTTTAATGTCAGAAATATTAAGTTCAAACTTCGATATACCGAATGTTCGATATATACCGAGTGTTCGATTGCAAGTAACCATCAGTTACGATTGTTTATGTTTATTCGTATGTTAAACACACCTATTATTTTAGTTGCATATTCTTCTAGTCGTTCTGAGTATATAACGGACCATTTTACCAGCGATAACGCTATTTAACACCATTTTACAGGCAAAAAGACGACGTGGCGCCCTGTTCTTTCTTACATTCTCCCAGATATATGAATCAGAGCAGATTCCGACGACGACGACTTTGACGCAGACCTACGACCCCCGACTAACAAAAGCCGGTCGGACAAAGTTTCTTTTACACTTGTTAAGGTCACTATTTTAATTACCACATATCAACTACACAATCTGGCCAAAAGGCATCGTTTGTAAATATTCTAAATAAATTTCCTATTTCAATGTAATAATAAAGTTTTTCGCGCCAAATTTGTTGACATATAATTTGCAGGTTATGTATTGCCTTTCGTTGGCGTACGCGTGTCTAAGCTACGCTCTACAAAAAAATTCTATGGCACACTGGGAACTGAAATTTAAATGATCGCATGTTATACATTGAATAATTCTGACAAGAACTAATTTTTCAAATATTAAATGCAAAACCACACAAATAAAGTAAAAATAACCGTAAATTGAAAAATAAACAAAGTAATGGGCACAATATTTGATACTGACGGTTGTAGATGGATGGGGATATTTCTTCCTTATCAACCTAAATTATGAATTGTTCGTGGTTTTGTTGACCTTGATCTCAAACAATCTTGAACATATATTAAAAGGCGTTTACGATAATTAAACCGTTCTGCACCGATGGAAATGTTTTATCTCCGTTGTGTCATAAAAATCATTAATGAAAGATAGAAAAGCAGTACTGGATCGATGTGAAGCGGTCTAATTATCGTAAACGCCTATAATGTGCATAGAGATGACGCTTAGACACCGTTTTATATACAGCGACTTCATACTACTAAAAACAATTATAAGCAGATTACATTTTAATTAAAAAATAGTAGTCAAATTATTTCACAATAAATATGTGGCTGATATGCCTAGTTTGTCTTCCAAGTATGTCATTTTAGTACAAATGAAAATCCACGTGACAGAATCTAATAAAAAGGTTAATACAGGATTCCACATTATCCCTTTTAATTATATCGACGTGATATATCATAACACAATTAATATGCCAAATAAGGTATTTAAAATGAAAGATACTGGGTGGACATTTATTACGATTAAAATTAGTTAATAAACGTGAAAGTAGCTGCATAAATTTTACAGATATGAATTTTATCCATTTAAAAAACCTTTAATTTTCTCTAAAATATATGTTTAAAGCCATAACGTAAAATTTATAGCACATTACGTTTTCAGACATTCACACGCCTCCGGTTTTCGGTTAGTATTACACAGTCGGCGAAAGCAAACACACCTGAAACAAAAATGTTCTACATGAAAGAATTTTTAGTATATTTTCCTTTTATTTAATAAAAATATGTTAAAATTTCAAAATAAAGCAAAGTGGAGAATTTTGGAAATGTTAAACAAATATATTAATTTATGAGGCAAAGTACACCGGCTATAAATCAAAGAAATAGCTAAAGCATATCCGTAAACAAACACGTAATGAAAATAAATTTTGGTTTTGGATTGACCTACCCGTATGTTGCAAACTACAGATCTCTTCCTCTTAAAATATTTGCGTATGATATGAATTATCCAACGCGTGCCTATTTTAATTTTATATTTATACGAAGCTCAGAGATGTTAAGTTTAGTTAAAAACCTCTATTATTACTTATATATGTATATGAATACTTTAAAATACTTTCAGAAAAAAATATGTAACGTGGGTAATTAAGAAACCTCTCTATATTGTTCTAAAACTAAAACCACGAACGATAGACACGGATGCTTTTTAATCATCAGATAATAGTGCCTTACCTCAATTATGGCCTAATTTTGACGTTCATGTGATACACTTGCAAACTTAACTTGGAAGTTTTATAAAATCTAAAATGCGTAATAATACAAATCAGTTATTACCATAGCAATAGCAAATTTAATGTACATCTTCTAATGTGAACAATGTGCAGCAGTTAGTGAGGTTGTATTACACAGCAGCATGCTAATCACTTACAACATTCTGAATTTACGCCCTCAGCTATCCGAAATTTTTCAAAATTCTATTTTGTCCAAACAAAGGAAATTAATTTTTTTAATTTTCTTCTGAATGCTGTAAGGTTAAGAATTCTTGATTTTTTAACCTTTCAGGTAGCTATAGGAAGGTATTTGAGATAGAGTCCAGTCGAGTATCAGGGATGTGCGGCAGCGTCATTCTTTACTTTCAATCGTAATAATTTAATTCAATTAAATTTATAAAGTAATATATTTACAATAATTTTCTAAGATACATACATTCGACGTTGAAGTATGCCCAAAATCAGCGAACAATTATAACGTAAAATTCTGTGCTCCTGTTACTTAATAACACGGTCTAAATATATTATTCTGGGCGCGCTCTTACTCGAAGCTGAATGCAACCTCGATATGACTCCCGTTATGCGGAATTCACATTCTCCGAGTTCGTCAAACCACCCCCTTTTAACGTTACCCCACGTCGTCGAAATTCAAGTCCAAAAGGCTGAATAAAGTGTATATCATGCTTTTGCATCGCACATTGTCAAAATACGCGTTGCCGTGACAGGTAAATTTGGCTTTATTTGTGCGACACGAACGTCTTTAGATTTACACAAGAAGGTAAGGATACGCGTTCCCTAACCAAGTGCGTGTTTGCGTCAAATCTATTGCGCGTCAGACTAATTATCTCTAAAAGTTGAATCTCATCATTCTCCGTACTTTCACGTGTGAAAAATTTATTGTACCGTAGCAACTACTCAGAGATATCCGAGTTACCTACGAGAATTTCAACCTCACTTGGCGGAGCTGCTCTAACAAAATCGTGTTCAAGCGAGCGCACAGTTTAACCTTGCTTCTAGAGCTAACTAAAAATGGCGTCAATTTGTCTACCATATATCGAAAGATGTAGAATTGCCCCTTTCTTTCTGATGCAAATACGCACGCCTTCGGGTATACCAATAACTTGTACAGTGCATTTTTACATCCGTCGCGGATTCATATTTATTATCTGTACTGTAGTCAATTCTAATCTTAATTTTTTAGATTTATACGTCCTTTTTATTTTAATATACGCTACACTACTCGGTTTGCCACTTCAATTTCTTTTATTTGCTTGTACGCCTGTTATTAATCTAGTTTTATTTTAATTAATTATTTCGCGAACTATATTTCACGTATTTTTCTATTAATCAGGCCCTTGTTATGCGGCAATTAAATCTGGCATCCAAATAATTACATTTGTTTACGAGATTATCGAGGCGTTGATGGTAGTCCACTTGCTACATTCCTCCCTACATCGGAGGAAACCGGTGCTATGGATTCAATTCGCTTTCAAAGAAAATGCGTTACCCCCATATGTCTGCGTATTTACTTTTATATCTGCCTACGTGGCACTAATCTTGCACTTCATAAACAATACAATTTTGCCTTAGAGTTTGTCATAAAAAAGCCCCTTCCATCGAGTAGGACGTAGAGGTTCCTCTTCTTGATTGTTGAAGCGGTATGGGTTGACATGTGTGCTTCTCTAGGGATAAAGCTGTCGTCGCGTCTTACCGGTTCGGTTGTGGTTGAGATCATCTAGCAACCGTAGAACTGCATAGTAACGTCATCAATTCCGGATAAGTTTAAAGGCGAAGGCATGGATATTACTATGCAAAAAGAAAATTTTATTTTATTACTTGCTAAGTAAAACGCCGTCTCCTTAACTCAACTTTAAAATAGTTGAAACGCTTTTTACTGAAATGAAAATTCGAGTCATATCTGATTGCTGCCACATGATTGAAGGGCACTATGGTATACATAGAGTTAGAATACCGCTAGGAATTAACGGAGAATACATGAGTTAGACTGTATCACGTGAGCTAACACTCCAAGAAGTATCACAAACTCTATAAACCTATAAAAGTGCACGCCATTAACTTTATCTGTTAGTAACATAATGATGTAAAATTAGAAACTATATAGCGTGGCAATAAACAAAAGAATCTATCTGTAATAGAATAGACCACCCTGAGAACCGTTAATTATCGCGGCTTGCAAACCAGCTTATACTGGGTTCAGAAGGTGCGCCACTGGACAGCGTAAAACATCTAGTTTACAATTACCTACCAGACTTATTTAGAAGTTTTGCACTTATGTCTAAAAATTAAAGAAAATCGAATATAAAAAATTACTTCTGATACTCAAATATCATCGACCAAGTAATTACTAAATTCTAGTAATTAAATTAAACCTATTGTTAAGCTTGTGATTATTTAGCATGAAAGAATAAAAGACCCAAATAATATTTATTTCAACGATCACCAATGCGTTCCTTCTTCCGTTTGGAAAACTATTTGATCTAATTTGTTTGAATTAAATACTGCAAACTAATACGTTCATTTTTGCCAATAAAGTTTCATTCAAGATGACGATGTAAATTTTAAACTCAAATATTCAGAGAATTTCACTTATCAGGATAACGTGAATAGGATGCGGCAACCTCAGCCATAGAGCCCTAAAGTTACCTAAAGTACCAAAATGAACCAAGGTAGATAATGTCAAATACCTGCTGAACACAGTTCAATGTGTCTTCTTAATTCAAATACACGAGATTACTTTTAGCTGTAACTTTCAACCAGTAAATACATAGACGATGACAGCATTTGCCCCAATATAATGCACAAAATATATTTTAATGTAAATTACTTTCTAAGAATTTATTAAATAATTTCTGCGAACATTTTAATACTAATTGATATACGGGTCATTTAAATAAAAATTTCCCATATGATAATTTATGTTAAAAACCAAAATTTAATATCAACATAGTCCCCTTACAAAGCAAAACTGTGCCAACATTTTCGACAGAACTGGCAAAGAAAAAATATAAGAATAACCAAAACCTTGCAGTACGGAAATCGCGTTATTTGCCGCTTGTAAATAAAACAAAAAGTAAACGTTGTAATCAACAAGTGTATGTGCGTGTACGCACGCGCGTCTACCTGTATTTGTGAGTTATGAAAAACAAATTTTTTACTAACCACTTAAACAAACTACAATTGTTATCAAGAACAAAATTTCCATCTGTGTCCAATAGCAATCCAGGCCTAATATAAACTAAGAATCGAAATGTGCATTTATTAATTAAATTCGTAAAATAAATTAATTACCCTGAACAAAAATATGCTTACCGCTTGAGCGACCGTTAACATAAGATAACCACATGAAGTTATTAATTCATGCTATATAAAATATAATAGAACCTTTGTAACCATTTTGTAGAGTAAGTGTCTTTGTAATTTATAAGATGGTTGAACATGAGCGTTATCAAAACTATACAACTGTTCCCAATATAACACATTTTGTATATTTACAAAGAAATTATCAGTAACAACAATTTAAAATAGCCAAGGATAGGCAAAAATCAGCCGTGACCTGGCTCCTAATTTTAGATATTAAAACTAAAGTATTAATAATAAAAAACAATGCTGTCATGTCCACCCATTTTCAAAACTCTTGAATTAAATTTATAATATCAAATGAAATTGTAATCAAGAAATTGAGTCTTAAAATCAAAAAACTAGTAATGTAATATTTAAAGGAGACGTGTAAATTGAACGAAATGTTTGCTGGAAAAACTAACGTCACCGAAATCGATAGCCTTAAGAGAAGTAATCAAATAGCGTTAACCAACATAGTGGACGCAGGTTCTAATGGTTGTACTGTCTGGAATTTTTTTATATAACAGTGATGCCAGCCTAAAGTAATTTAAAATGACTTAGCAATCGATGTCGACTTCAACTATAAAAAGATTTTGTTTCTTAAAAAGTTCTCTTTAAATGTAATAATTTGACCGTCTTCTCCCACAAGCGCCTATGAAAGCGAAGTAAAATTTTAAAATCTAACTTTGTACAAAGCATTAAAATAGCATAATGTAAATTAACAAGGCATGCAAATTTTGGCTATACTGAGAAAGCATACTAATGTTTAAAGGCTATTGAGGTTAAAACCTATTGCGTCATGAATATTATTATAAAAGACTACAATTTTCTAAATTACAATTTTCCTTAATTTTAGGTTCGATCAGTTCAAGGAAATTGGTGGAAAATTAGACGGCGTCGTAATTAAATTAAGTTTCTTAATTATACAACAATTTAGAAGTCATCAGTATAAACATGCAATTTTCTCAGTATTAGTTTGGTGCTGTATTAAACACAACGTTAGGGAAGCTCAGAATGGTTAGCGTTTATCTAACCAAAGATTTCATGCAAAGAATACCTAGTTAGTTAACTTAACATATACATTGCCCTTTTTGCTAACGGTTATTTTTGGTCGATATTAATCAAATATCTGTTTCAGATGGCATTCCTCCAAAATCGCTCTATATCGCTTGTGGACATGTACATCGATAATTCGGAACCATCCGAAAACGTTGGTCAAATTCATTTTTCACTCGAATACGATTTTCAGAACACTACCCTTATTCTTCGACTTATTCAGGTAAGTGCATAAAACTTTTTATATTTTGAGAAAATTGTTAGCTAAGATGATTACAAATAATATTTTTTTCAACGCCTTTTTTTATACTTTATCTGAATTACTTATAATATTTAATTATGAAGATATATGTAGCTAAATTAACACTGTATAAGTATTAAAACATAACCCGCTTTGGCACATTTTCGCTGAATATTCGATCTAGCTCTTTTCCATAACAACTAAACGAATCCCGACCCAATTTTTCACAGACGCAGAGCACTAATTTAGCAACATTATCATAATTAAATTAACCTAAATTAATCCTAAAATGTCTTCTGATAATACGTAATCGTGCCTGATAAATTTTCGTATAAAGTCAAGCATACATATATATTGCACTTTAATCTCATTACGATGTTAGTTTTATTTTGGTTCTCTGTAGAGTTGCTTACCTTTTTAGTTAATTTATAATTTAGCAATACATTTAAATTGTGACATTGGTTGTTACTACACTAGTTATCTAAATTTTGAAATAAAGTTGTCGTTTCATACTAATCCCAAATTTAAAAAACGAAATTTAGGTTGCTTTTCTTTGTTACTAGTTCAATATAATATGTTAGATATAGAATTACATTTAAGCATACTTACGATATCTTATTTAAAATTTATTTATTTTATAATTAATTCAAATTTAAACTTAAAGTACCATACGAATAACTCTTAATGTGAGATTGGGTAACTCTTGCTTATAATAATGTATTGTAATTTTAGTTTCTTTTGAGCTATTTTCTTATTCAATTTTGTGTCGTATTACTACTTAACTAAAAGTAGAAGTTCCAAAAAGTGTTTTAAATGTGGCTACAGATGAATTTAAGAACTTTAAAAATTTTCCAAAAATTTAATTACCCAGAAAAATTAAATAAGAGAAGAAATCTTCATCTACAATTTACCAAGTTATGTGACCATTTAAGAAATTGTAATGTGTTCCATTTCCTAAAATATTTCATGGACTTCGGGATTCAAGAGCTCAAAAATGCTAAATCTTCCGTTTTTAAAATCCAAACTTATGAAAACATTAATAAGAACATTTTTTTAACCAAGGTGTAAAGTAAACTTTACAATTTTTGTGAACACAAAATTTTGTTCTCTGAAATAATTAAAGCAGTCATTCAGTTCATAATAGATAATTAAAGGAAAATTAAAAAACCAATTACCTTAACAAGTGTATAAAAAATTTTAGGTAATTTACCTTCTGTCAGGATTAGCATCGTTTCTTGTGGATCTATCTGAAAAAACATTTATAGAAGTATTATTGGAATATAAATAAATGGTCAGTAAATTTACTTACCTTCAATAAAATTGAAAAGGTGAGGTTAACGTCTACACAAATAAATTGTGTTCAATGTTTACTGCATTAATTTGAGTCTGTTAATACTAATTAATCGGGTAGCGTGCATTAATTTTTATCAATGCAGCAAACGTATTATTTAAACCGTTTA